>JAWQFJ010000270.1:0-40000 GCA_034096865.1 Theodoxus fluviatilis | reverse complement strand
CAGGAAAGCAACCACAAACTGATTTCAAAATGCTTAACCTTATTATATGTTCTTATTTTGCAGATTTTTCTAAGTTACTTTATAGGACTTTAGCCCCTTTTGTAACTCCACGGTCACATATGTCATCAATGTGTCACACTGGAGAGAGATAGTTGATTACCGGGCAATACTAGCTCTTCCAGACGTGACGTCCGAAGCATCTGGTGCAGTGCATTCTTTGGCAAACATTTCATAGCTTCTCTCGTGCGCTTGTACTTCTATGAGTATAAAAAGCTACACAGGCTGGATGCACTCAGTTGTTGAGCCTGACATAGTCTATCAAAAGGTGATTGTCAACAAGTTGTGCTCTCAGCAGTTTCTCAAACTTACTCCTACGACATCAGTTCGGAACTTATCCATGCTGGTGGTTGAAACATCGGAGCAATTTAATAGGAATGCCGATCTCAGATTGCAAATGCTAGTATTTGGTTGCTGCTGCGACACAAAGAGTAAAACAAATATTGCGTGTTCAAAAAACAGTTTTCAGGACGAGTAGAGCTGTCTGGGGGAAACATACATCGTTATCTACGCTGCAAGAGACACGTGGATAATATGTATTTCACTTATCGCATCTTCGCACTCTTGGTGATGTTGTGTGACGACCATGTGCAAGCTTCCTAGAGTTTGGTCTCTCAAACGCTTTGTTGCTCACACAGGTTTATTTGAAAACAATCTCCAACGAATATCTTCTTTTCACGAGTTCTTCGTAAACGCATATATCCAACATGTTGTAAAATCTACACTTATGTACGTTTGATACCAGTTGCCAGCCGTATTGTAATCAACATTTGGGCCATATCGCATCTCCATGCAAGTTCGATTTGATAAGAGAATTATTTCCACTATGAGTTAGTATTTTCTCGCACTGAAATGTCATCATCTAACAAAATCTTCCAAAATGACATCGTCAAGAGCCTACGAAGAATTTCTAGCAGCCAACAAAATATTGCACGACTGACTCGAACGGAAGATAGGGCGAAAACCATTCCCTTTTGGCATGGGATGCATTGTGCTAGTGACAAAGAGTCGGCTTGTGTGATATACGAGTTGTGTTATGCCGGAAAAAAAGCCGAGCCCGCGGCAGGCTTTGTGTTATTTCGGGGAGAGCTGAGCCGGCCTGGAAAGTGGTGCAGCAACTCCATACCTGAGGTGAACGCACACCAGGAAAATATGCCACGCTAGCATGATTTGCTTCTTGGCTGAAAATAACCCCTGAGCTGGAAGTGTAGGGTCCTTCTTAAAGAACATATACTTCCACCCCTTCCCAGAAGACCCTCCTATCCACCCCCCTCTTTCTCAGCTATGATATTTTTAGTATAGTTGCAGACGCAAGCTCCTTATAAGGAGAGCAGGACCCCGTATGTCTAACGGCAAAAGAATCTCAGTAATTTGGGAAGCAGACATAGGAGAGAGAGCAGAGTAGACAGGTGAGCAGACGGAGACTGGCGATCATAGAGAGCGGATCAGATCTGGAGAGAGAGAGAGAGAGAGAGAGAGAGAGAGAGAGAGAGAGAGAGAGAGAGAGAATGTAGGCAGAGATAGAGAAATGCTGGGCAATGTACCATCTCATGTCTTGCTGCTACGAAATAAAGAATAAGAACTCAAACAAGAGATATGAAGTCTTCTGTCCAACCAAATGGAACATCAAGCCCTCCAGTACCAAGCAAGACTGAAAGCGGTGTATCTCCGTCCGAGCCAAGAAGAACTAACCAAGCTCTACGAATCAGAAGATCCTCGGCATGTACAAGAAACCAGCCCGCCTCACAGCCCAGCGCCCATCTGCTATGGAAAGGAACCAAAAGGTATTTATCATATAAAGGGAGAGATAAACAGGAGCAGAGAGTGGCCCTGTAACAGTAGTGTCACCGAGGACATTAAGGCTCGTATTATATCTGACGGCAAGCATTGTGGCGGTTTCAGGAGTATATGGACGTCCTAAATTAACAGTGGTTCCTCTTGATGTTTCTGGAGCCGTCGCAATAAACCCAACATAAACATCAGCAAAACAAAGAAAGTCTTCAATTATCTCTACATGGGTTTCAAATGCGTCGTGCTACGCACACACCAGTTTGACTTTCTTACTTCCGACTCATTTCAGAGAAGAAAACACAGAGAAAATAGCTTTCTCCAGTATTACCGACTCTATGACTATAATATTGCTGCTCATTTTAGCCTCCAACTCTTGTGCGGTTCGTGTCCTCTGAAGTTAAAGGCTGAAAGGTGTCTATGAAATCTGAAAAAATGTAATACGCGGATGCCTGAAGTATAGCCGATTAACTAAAACTGAACTTTGGCAAAGTAATTAGGAAAACGTCAAGCCAGTGCATTTAAACAAGGGCCATTACACATGGCATGCACGCCGCATCTTGAGCATTCATCATGACATTGCCATTGGGAGGACCCGAGTCAATATTTTTTGTCTTCGATGTGCTTGATGAGAATAGAACGTACACTCTGTCACTTTTGAACGACCGAACGCGTCAGGGATGTGCTCGGGACATGTTAAGTCCTCACCCCTCAGTGATGGCGTGTACTGTTGGTCATTGTGTTATGCTGGGAAAAGCGAGTAGAAAGGGACAGCTGTGTGCTTGCTTCCAGACAGAATGAATCACGGCAAAATGAATCATCGAGACAAGTTATTTTTGAGAGAAAGTTCTTTGTCTTGGCCCAGATGCATAATCATGAAAGACAATAACAAAGGCTGTGACTCAGAGCATAGGAACAAAGGTAGTGCCAGTATAAAAGTGTGAGACAAAGCGAACAGAGGCAGAGAGGGAATCAGACCTAGGAGAGAGGGAGGCGGGCAGGCAAGGAGAGGGAATCAGACCTAGGAGAGAGGGAGGCGGGCAGGCACAGAGAGGGAATCAGACCTAGGAGAGAGGGAGGCGGGCAGGCAAGGAGAGGGAATCAGACCTAGGAGAGAGGGAGGCGGGCAGGCAAGGAGAGGGAATCAGACCTAGGAGAGAGGGAGGCGGGCAGGCAAGGAGAGGGAATCAGACCTAGGAGAGAGGGAGGCGGGCAGGCAAGGAGAGCGGATCGGAGAGAGAGCAGAACAGAGGCAGACAGAATGGATAAGACCTTGAGAGAGAAAATGTAGAGAGAGAGAGAGAGAGAAGAGAGAGAGAGAGAGAGAGAGAGAGAGAAAGAGAGGTAGAGAATATTGGGCAGTGTAATATCTTGTGTCTTGCTGCTACAAATAAAAGGAATAAGAACCAAAAGAGATGTGAAGTTTTCTATCCAACCAAAGTGCAACATCAAGCTATCAGGAATCAAGCAGACCACCAAGCAAGACTGAAAGCAGAATATCTCCGTTCGAGCCCAGAAGAACATCAAGATCTACAACCAGAAGAACCTCGACACATATAAGAAGCCAACCTGCCTTACAGCCTTTTGTACGTCTACTACAGAAAGGAACCAAAAGGTATTTATCCTTAGACAGAGAGAGAAAGTCGAGGAGACGTGTAACAGACAAATAGAAGAAGAGACCCTGTAAAAAATTGAGGGAGAACTCTCCCTTGTAACAGTTACTGTTGGACACGACGCTCAGAGTGGTCGGTGTCTGTTGAAATCTCCACAACGCTCGCTGTTAGAAATTACACGAGCTAATGTCCTTTATGCTACATCTCGTATACCACACAAGCCAAGTTTTTAAAACTAGCACAATGCATGCCACGTAACAAGGTAACGGTACAGCAATTCAAATGACATACACTTGTTATTCTATGTAACACATTGGCTTCCTTTGCGACTCATTGCCACGGTGTCTTCTACCCTTCTTATGAAATTTCCGGCCCTATACAACGCACACACTCTATTCTTAACTTCAGAGTATTATTATGACTATCATGCAAACGTCCGCTAAACTCTATGATGACTTAACTGAATATATTTCTCTCTCTCTCTCTCTCTCTCTCTCTCTCTCTCTCTCTCTCTCTCTCTCTCTCTCTGTTTTTTCACTTATACATCAACACCGTGGCAGATTACATCCAAGCCCACGGGAAGCATGGTGTACAAGCGGTACTAGACGCAGATGAGATCTTCACTTTACTATTCGTAGACGAAATAGCCTTGCTATCATCCACAGTGTTACGGTTCAGCCATTTTTCAATTTCCTATATTGTTTGAGTTTTTTGGTTAGATACGTTTTGGCGGGAACATGCTCAAATTTCGTGGTTTGAGGCCGGCTTGAACCGGTTGTACACAAAATTAAAGGTGATGCAATCGTGAGTTGATTGGTTGAGGTTGGTGGCGCATGTGCTGTGTTTGATCCTTCAATCTGAAAGCGTCGAAACATTTAGTTGAGTTGACTCAACTAAGGATATCAACGAGAGCAGACGTGTTTCGAGCAGCTCTGTGTTGATGGGACAACACGTTAAGAAAAGTCTTCCAATCTTCCCCCTCGCCCTATGAAAGACGTGCCAGAGTAGACCATCGTTTCCCGATTTGAAGAATTCCCGCCTCACCAAGACTCAGAATCAAGTTTGTTGCCTGAAGATTTCATCGTGTATGCAGTTGGAAATTTCGTGTTTGTGCGGGCAAGTGTGTGAGCCCGTCATGTCTATGGCATTTTTCCTCTCGTCTCGAGGGAGAGCCTTGAGAGAGTGTGTGCTTGTGAATGCTCATTCCTGAGTGGATATCGTTTTTGGGCAGAGGTTTTACTTTAATGGAGATCTAAGAACAGTTTTCGCTCACCGCTTGAGCTCGTGAGTAACTTTGAGTCAATTTCGGTTTCGGGTCAGTGGAATAACCAGCTGCCTTTCTGTCACAGAGAGTAGTCTGACAGAAGTGATATGTATTCTTATTATATTGACTGTGATTCTGCCATTATTGAGTTTTATTCTATTCAATCATCTTGAATGAAAGTTGAGGTTGTGTTATGTGTGGATTGAGAGAGAGAGTGAAATAATTATTGCCCCCTTCCACTAGCAAAACCCCTAGACACGGGAGCCGAAAGATTCACAGATTGAAAAGTGTGTGTGTGAGTGTGGAGGGAGGTGATGCACACTCAGTGGACTACAAAATTGATTGAATTCCATGACGACAATTCAAAATATCTTGGACTTAAAGTCAATACAAAAGAAGAAACCCTAAGGTCACGGTATTTAGGAAAGGTGGACACTTAACCGAGAACGAAAGACGGTATCTTAGCCAAACACGATTGGATGCTGTGAACATATACACTTATTTAGGCTATATCTTTTCTACCCGACTACAGTAGAAGAGGTTGCCATTAAAAGCAAACACAGGGATGTCCAGTTAATGAAAAGTACGTGGGCCCCCCGCCACAAAAACAGTGCTTTATTCTTCAAGGCTTTTTATGCACAGGTGCAGCCCTGCTTATTGTATGGTGCAGAAATTTGGGGCCTAGAAAACCAAGACAAAGTCGAAAAAGTGCATCTCTTTGCATGTAAATAGTTCATGATTTTAATCGTTAAAACACCAAACCATTTTGTGCACTCCAAACTTGACAGGTACCCTCTGGCTGTCAACAGCACTATCCAAGCGGTAAAATACTGGACGAGACAGTCCAGAATGTTACCGCATAGATTACCTAAACAAGCTTATGTAACGCTACGGAAATCAAATGTCCATGATGGTAAACATTGGCTTAGTAATATAAAACCCACACCTTATTTAAGTCAGGGTTCACCTACGCGTGGCTGAATGGACGAGTTGGAAATGAGACAAGATTTCTAAAACAACTTAAACAAAGGCTACAAGTCTGCTTTCGACAATCTTGGGATGAACGAAATCGTAATAGGAAAAGATTTACACAATATATTCTGCCTTCAAAAACGTATTTGGTCAAGAAAAATACTTTACCTTTCTAACCATTACCATTTTTAGAGACGCATTTATCAGATTCAGTCAAGGAACGAACTCCTTCAGAATTAACCAACGCTATAATCACAGTGAAGCAAACGAGCTAAACTGCACATTCTGTAACGTTTTGGAAGATAAAAATCATTTCCTCTTATACTGCAGTGCTTACAGTAAATTAAGAGATAAATTTGTAAAAGAACACGTGCGTGTGAATAAAATGAGGGACTGCCGTTGGTTGCGGAAAGGCACTAACACTCGAATTACAAGGAGTGTATCCTGCACATCTTCAATGCCTTGAAACTCAGAGTGGAAAAAAGAAACGTGAATCTTGTATTGAATTTGTTTTGACTATAACTCTGCTGATTTTTGGTTGTGTTTTATTTGCATATCCAAACAAGTGGGGTTTTGCCACACTGATGAATTGTTGATGTATATGTAGTTCAACGGGCTTTTGGCCAATAATAAACATTCAGAACAGTTTAGTTCATTTTAGTTTTGTCTCTGTCCGTCCGTCCGTCCGTCCGTCCGTCTCTCTCTCTCTCTCTCTCTCTCTCTCTCTCTCTCTCTCTCTCTCTCTCTGTCTCTGTCTCTCTGCCCTGTCTCTCTGATTCGGCCTATCTCTGTCTGTCTGTCTGTCTGTCTGTCTGTCTGTCGGTCTGTCTGTCTGTCTGTCTGTCTGTCTGTCTGTCTGTTTATCTGTCTGTCTGTCTGCCTCACTCTCTCTCTCTCTAAACCACAGGGAAAAGAAATCAATGACATTGTAGTAGAATCAGTTTCAGGGAAATATTCTTTCATTTTTTTCTTTTTACGATCACAGTCAGTGTTGCTGATTGTTCTAACTGTTAAGTTTGGTCCGACAAAGTTTAGTTGCATGGCTTTATGTAAGAGAAGTGGATACTGTGTGCAAGCATACAAAGCAGGTAGACAGGCAGACAGGGGATACGCACCGATGTAGGCAATGCCGACCTTGGCAACCCAGGGGTTCTGAGTGACAGTGCAGGACTGCTTGACGCATGGGCTGGTGTTCCAGATGGCGCCGTCCGCCTTGCACTCTCCGCTGACATTGCAGGCTGAGAAGACAGACAGTAGCGATTCAAGGTGTCATGCGACTTTGTGCCCTGTGTCAGTGCATCAAGTAGGATTTGTATCTCTGAACATCCTGCTCCTCCTTCTCGTCGCTCTGCTATTCTCTCTCCATCCAAAGACTCTATCTTCTTAGTTCCAATATTCCTCCTCTTCGTCCTTCTTCTCCTTGTTCTTCTCCACCTTGTCCAGCTTGCACTCGTGTTTTTGTTCTTGCTTCTGCAGCTCCTTCACTATGTCTTCCTCCTCTCCCCCTTTTTTTCTCGCCCTGTTGCTGCTCTATCTCTCGATCGTGTTCCTAAAATTTCTCCTCCTCCTCCACCTCGTCGTCGTCCTCCACTTCGTCCTCGTCCTCAACCTCGTCCTCGCCGTCCTCCTCCTCCTCCTCCTCGTCGTCGTCCTTGTCCTCCTCGTCGTCGTGGTCGTCGACCGTTGTCGTCGTCGTCGCCCTCCTTCTTCTCCTCCTCCTCGTCCTTCTCCTCCTCCTCTTTCTACTCTTCCTCCTCGCCTTTCTTCTCCTCCTCTTCGTCCTCCTTTTCCTCCTCCTCCTCGTCCTCCGTTTCCTCCTCGTCTTTCTTCTCCTCCTCGTTCTCCTTTTCCTCCTCGTCTTTCTCCTCCTCCTCGTCTTCCTCGTTCTTTTCGTCTTTCTCCTTTTCCTCGTTCTCCTCGTCTTCCTCTTCCATCTCGTCCTCCTTCTTTTTGACCTTTTTGTCATCGTCGTCGTCCTCCTCCTCCTATTCCTTCTCCTCCTCCTTCGCTTCCTCCTCCTCCTCCTCCCTCATCTTCCTCTCCTCCTCCCTCCTCTTCCTCCTCCTTCCTCCTTGTCGCAAGCCGGACCAGCTCGTTATACTGAAAGGTCAAAGGTCTAGGGGAATTTACTATGATCCACTTGTGACACTCTCTCACACAGTCATTCTATCAACGAACAAACACAGGACAGAAAGACGGTGAGGTCATAGGTCAAATTGTCAATAGGTTTTAATTTACCATGCCAGGGTGATGGAGGAATGAATCAACGTTATCAAGCAGAAACAACAATACTCATAATCATAATCATAATCATGAAAGAACAAATGGCCCGCCACTCGATCAAAAGTAACTTATCTGACAGTCCTTCACTCTTTTCTCAACTGCTGCTTTTGAACAAGCTGCATGTCAATCGTGGTTCAACCGCTCAGACGTCTTCTTGGTTTGATCAAAGATTATAGGTTACACAAAGATAGCTCATGCCGAGCTTTTGCTATATAAAGTTACAAGACGCTAAAAACGCAGCGCCCCAAGCGGCTAGAACTATGGGGAAGTAATCACAACGCTTAGAGACATGTAAAAGTGCTTGTTTGTCGACGCTTTTCTGATGCGTTCCAATCATGTTTGTGAATACATTTACGGTGTAATGTGTAATAAAATGATTTGCTACAATAATGGGGGTGTTTTGGCTTTGTTTTTTTGTAGCAGGAGTAGTGAAATCGAAATCTTTGGTTCATCGAAATGTGAGCCTATAGTCCGTTTCAACATTGCTCTGTCAGTGGAGACAAAGATTATTCGTCTGCTAGCCATGTAGGTACATACAACCGGTGAGGTTTGTTTACTTATCTTCTGTGGGTTTTGTGCAGAAAGTGTACGTTAAAACAGTCTAATATGACTATTTTCGATTCGTTTTTAATCTAATAAATATTTTTCCATGCTTTAATGTGCTTTAACGCGGCCGGATCTTTGGCATAACTCCCCGGGCGTGTGAAGTCAGTAGCGTCGATCTCCATTGACAGAGCAAAGTTTAAACGGACTATAGGCTCACGCGCATGCGCAGAAGCATCCATTTCGATGAACCAAATATTTCGATTTCACAACGCCTGCTACAAAAAAAACAAAGCCAAAACACTCCCATTATTGCAGCAAATCATTTTATTACACATTACACCGTAAATGTATTCACAAACATGATCGGAACGCATCAGAAACGCGTCGACAAACAAGCACTTTTACCTGTCTCTAAGCGTTGTGATTACTTCCCCATAGTTCTAGCCGCTTGGGGCGCAACGTGTCTCGATCCTCACAACAATGAGCTTATGAGCTATCTTTGTGTAACCTATAATCTTTGACTATATCCAGATCTTCAACACCATCCACACTTCTTAACAGATATCTCCATTCTTACATTTCCATGATTCAATTTCTGTATCTTGGACATGCAAGCACTTCCATATACTGCAATTTCAGCACCTCCCTCCAAACACTTCCATATTGCCACATTAGCCAACTTACTCCACACAAAAGCCCTGTATCAAGATATCAACTTCTCCCTCTACACAAAAGCTCCATATCAAGATATTTTCTACTTCCACACAACAGCTCCACACCAAGACAACAACTTCTATCTCCAAACAACAGCTCCACATCAAGACAACAACTTCTATCTCCAAACATCAGCTCCATATTAAGATATTAACATCTCCCTCCACATAACAGTTCTGTACCAAGATATTTCCCTCCATTCAGCAGCTCCATACCAAATTATCAACCTCTCCTTCCACACAACATATCTGATTCAAGAATTGAACATCTCCCTCTAGACATCACCATAAAAAAACACCAAGCACCTCCATTTAGACACATCAATGTGAATAGCTGTTCAACATCAACAAATCAAAAAAAAAGAAACTCCTCCCCCATTTAGACACATCAACATCTACCTTCATTTTGACCCAACAACTTCTACAATCTACAAACATCACATTTTCTCAACTTCAAAGAATCAAAGTGACCATTTCTCTCCTCCATGTTAACATATAAGACATCAATAATCATACAGTTTGGCACATGAACAGTACCTATGTCATGTCTTAAACTTCAGTTTTCACTGTGACATATCAACTCATGCATCTCTCCTGGCATACAACACCTTCATTTGAAAAAAATGATCATCATTTTTTCCTTTGACATGTCAATATGATTGGATCTCTTGCTTTCAAAAAACAAAACATGATTACATGTATCTGCATCCCCCTCAGATTTGTCAACAAAACATTTCCCTCCAGTGAGACATTGAACATGAGCATCTTCTCAACTCCAAAATGACAAGACATTGACACCCCCCCCCCCCCCCCTACTTCTGTATTCCAGCATGACCATCTCTGTCATATTGACCCACAGATTGAACATCTTCCACACAACATCTCCATATCAACATGACTATATCCCTCCACACATCTCCATATCAACATGAGTATCTCCCTCCACACATCTCCATATCAACCTGAGTATCTCCCTCCACACAACACCTCCATATCAACATGAGTATCTCCCTCCACACAACATCTCCATATCAACATGAGTATCTCCCTCCACACAACATCTCCATATCAACATGAGTATCTCCCTCCACACAACATCTCCATATCAACATGAGTATCTCCCTGAACACAACATTTCCATATCAACATGAGTATCTCCCTCCACACAACATCTCCATATCAACATGAGCATCTCCATATCAACATGAGTATCTCCCTCCACACAACATCTACATATCAACATGAGTATCTCCCTCCACACAACACCTCCATATCAACAATATCTTCCTCCACAAACCATCTCCATAGCAACAAGATTATCATTCTCCACACTGCCCTTTCATATTAACATGTATCTCCCTCCACATAGCATCTCCATTTCAATGTCAATATCTCCTTCTACACAACACCTCCACATCAACAAGAGCATCTCCCTCCACAAAGTATCTCCATCTCAACAAGAACATCTCGCCCCACAAAGCATCTCCATGTCAACAAGAATATCTCACAACACTACACCCCCATACAAACACTGAGTATCTTCTTCCATACAACATCTCTATATCAATATAAGTATTCCCATACTCGCATCAACATATATACTAACAGTCTCGCTTCTTGCAACAACTTCCTCTTTGTCTTTGTTGGAGAGAGAGACAGTCCTCCCTACTGAGGTGGGAACAGGAAAGCTTCATGTGGAAAGCCTCCTTCACTCTGCAAAAAAAGAAAAGCTACTATCAGAGAACTGTACTTTGTGTGATGGCACTCCTTCATACACAACTTGGTTTTGTGCAGGGCATATCTTTCATTGAATAGAACCATTCAGTCTTCATACACCACTCTCCACATAAAATGACTTGAAGGTATGATGAAACCTGCGTTTCACGTACACTAGGGAACAAAGATGTGTGTATGCAATACAGTACACACTTAAAGGTTCAAAGACATCTACAGCCCATATATCACTGACCAAAACCTACAAAAACAATAAACACACACACACACACACACAGACACAGACACACACACACATTGCAATGATGCCCACACAAATAAAGTGGCCCGGAGGCACCCCTGTGCCATTGTCCATTCCTTTATGCAGTATGGAAAACATCCATTTACTTCATAGTATACACATGATGCATATTAAGTCCATAACTCTACTGTATATGTTTCTTTTGCACTTGTCGAGTAGCAAGAAACTAACAATGGAGCAAGGCAGCAGATGGTCTTCAGAGGAAGAGCTCCTGTCGACAAGTGTTTCGGCCCTTTAAACTTCCTGACACTCTCGGGGGGGAGGGCCACACCTGGTTAAAGTTCCAGGTGCCCATCTGTTGCCCTGAACTTGCATGACTTGCATGCACAGTTCATAAGTTATCAATCAAAACTCAGAGAAGAAGTAAATCAACTTACAATCCTCTTCTCCAGAGAGAGTACAGCCACTCCATAATCCCAGTCACTTTGTATCAGACATCTGCAAACCAAAACATCATTCTTATTAGCATACATTTGTGGAAGTACACTTTAAGTGACTGAACAAATGTTAAAACACCACAGCAAGGAAATAATTAAATGTAGCATGAAATCTATACCATTCCAACCACATAAGGCTATTGCTGAAGCATGGATGGATGGATAGTGTTTTACGGCCTATCAGCCTTTGTAGGCTATGTAAGGCCATTAAGCATGAAATCACTGGAACCGTTTAGAGTAAACACAAATCAAGTAACAGTGTCCCTAGTTATTCGATTATTACGAATCGCGTAGGGAGACGCGGTGAGTCAATTCTTACCCCGAATCCACAGGGGGTATTGGTGAAGCACAAGTATCCATGTAATGGAAAGTATCTGATCAAAAATAAGTTTGCATGTCAAATATTTACTGAAAGGGTTT
This sequence comes from Theodoxus fluviatilis, assembly GCA_034096865.1. Classification (NCBI taxonomy): domain Eukaryota; kingdom Metazoa; phylum Mollusca; class Gastropoda; order Cycloneritida; family Neritidae; genus Theodoxus; species Theodoxus fluviatilis. The sequence goes on along the minus strand of JAWQFJ010000270.1, from coordinate 27,872 downwards.
GTACTGCAATCAAGCAGTGAGGACTGCCAAAATGGAGGGGAGATGGGGCAAGATACAAGTAGGAAAGCATCGAGCCTGAAGACTGGGAACAAACTGCACTCACACAGAGAGAGCATGCTGAAGCTGTACAGTCCAGACAGAAGACAAAGAGACACTGAGCTATTCCAGCTCTATTCTATACTTACTGGGCAGCCCACTCTTTCTTCAGGCCACTTATGGCAACAACATGGCACACCAGCATCTGCCTGCTCTTGCTCAGGCTGTGATAGTCAAAGTATTCGCTGGGGCGGGCCAGTGGCTCATCACTGACAAGGGGAATATTCCCACGCCTCAGCTGGGACCTGAAGCCTGGAGATGGGGGACACACGATGCCTTTGGCACCACGGCCCCTTGGAGCACCAGAAGTAGTGGCTCTGGGAGATGCAGCACTGGAGAAGGAGCTTGCTTGAGCAAACCCATGGCCACTGCCGATTCTGGGAGACACACGAAGGGGAGTGGAAGGTTTGGGAAATGTGGCTGCGGATGTGGAGGCTCTGGGTGTTGCTCTACTTGAAGTTCCAGGCCGCATGCTGGTGGACACTGTTGTGGCAGGGATGCTCACATCCTCCACATCAGCAGAGGAGGGGAGCAATGATTGTTCACGTCTAATCGGGGTGAGAGGACGGAAACTGCCACTGTCAGAAGTGGAAAGCTTAGAGCAAGGTGTGAGATCTCTGGTGCAGCAGCTGCCCCTTGCTTTGGACATGAGGGAGGACTGGGGAGATGATGGGACAGTTCTGCCTGGAGAGGCTGCAATGGCCTGCCCTTTGCTGACAGTCATAGTTGATTCAACATTCACATTGCTGCCAGAGGCTTTGGGCAACTTCTTTGGCCTCCAGGGAGGACTGTAAGCATCACCGCAGACGTCAAGTAAGACACTCCCTTCAGAAGGTGCAGCCGAGTCCGAATGGTAGATGGAGGCGGAGGCTGGCGGTGCTGGTTTCTGGCCAGCTTGAGCCAAATCAGTCTCCCAGTTGCTACAAGGGCGTTTGGGCCACTTTTTCCCCGTCCTCAACAGGCTCTCAGTGTCAGAGGGGGGTTCATGCATCATATCGCGCAGACTTGCAGGTCCAAATCCACAACTGCTAAAGGAGGACACTGACCCAAACCAGCTGAAGCTGGAGGGAGACTGGTTGGTGCCTTGCAAGACATGAGGATCTGACTCGTAGAAGCTGGTGGCAGGGGCAAGGAGAGCTTGTGCTGCATGGACATGCAGCAAGTCCATGGAAATCAAGTTGCCACTTGAGGAAGGGTGATCACATCCAAAGCTCTCAGGTGCAGATGGCGACCAGCTGTAGAGGAATGGAGGAGCTGAGGCAGGGCGGACGTAAGTGGGAGACAGCTTCCTCAGCGTCTCAGGGGAGAAGGAATGGGGATCAGCAAAGACACCACCAAAGGTTTGGGCTGAATGTTCCTCAAGCCTGGGAGGGTTGATGGTTGAGGAGGCAGGAGATCCCTCGCTTTGTGTGTCCGAGTCCCACGAATGCCAGCTCAGGATGGAGGTAGGAGATGGCTGACTTTTTGTGGGTCTTGCAACACTCAGCTGGTCAGTGGCAGAATGCAGGCTCTGGGTAGGAGATCGCTGGCTTTCCCTGGGTGTGCCAGCATATTGCTGGCTTTGTGTGGGACTGGGGGACTGCTGGCTCTGCTTAGGCTTAGCAGTGGGGCAAGCAAAGACACCACCAGAGGTTTGAGCAGGATGCTCGTCAAGCCAGGAAGATGAGGGAGAGGAAGACAGCAGGCATTCTTTGAAAGTGGAAGACTGCAGGCCTTTTGTGGGAGTGGAAGACTGCAGGTGATGTGTGGGAGTGAGGGACTGCAGGCTTTTTGAGGGAGTGGAAGACTGCTGGTGTGGTTTTGGAGTGGCAGCAGAAAAAATTCGTTTGGAAATGGCAGGTGATGCCAAGTTGCTTGTGGGTGCGATGTCAGATTCCAGGCAGCTTGAGGAGGCAGGAGATGCTTTCCGTTGGCGTTTTGGGATGGGAGAGGAGAAGATGGAGGGGGAGGAGGGGCAGGAATAGACAGAATAGTCGGAATAGCCACATGTGGGACTGGGGGACTGCTGGCTCTGCTTAGGCTTAGCAGTGGGGCAAGCAAAGACACCACCAGAGGTTTGAGCAGGATGCTCGTCAAGCCAGGAAGATGAGGGAGAGGAAGACAGCAGGCATTCTTTGAAAGTGGAAGACTGCAGGCCTTTTGTGGGAGTGGAAGACTGCAGGTGATGTGTGGGAGTGAGGGACTGCAGGCTTTTTGAGGGAGTGGAAGACTGCTGGTGTGGTTTTGGAGTGGCAGCAGAAAATAATCGTTTGGAAATGGCAGGTGATGCCAAGTTGCTTGTGGGTGCGATGTCAGATTCCAGGCAGCTTGTGGAGGCAGTAGATGCTTTCCGTTGGCGTTTTGGGATGGGAGAGGAGAAGATGGAGGGGGAGGAGGGGCAGGAATAGACAGAATAGTCGGGATAGCCACATGTGGAGGACGGGGAGTAGGACCAAGCAGACTCCGCCTTACTGCCGCTGATGGAAGGGAGGCCAGCATCAGCCACGGCAGGACTGCTGCTGCTGATGGAGGCGTCAGGAGGAGCCGTGACAATGCTGCAGGTGGTGGTGGGGAGGTCAGCAGGAGCAGAGGCAGTGTTGCTGCTGGGAGGAGCCAAGGGCTCGGTGCAGGGAGGGTTCAAAGTCTGCATTTGTGGAAAGACATCTTCTTGGAAGAGGTAATGCAAGATGAGAGCAGCCAGGCGAGCAGCATGAGCCTTGACTGTAGTTGAGGCAACATTGCCCACAGATGCAGAGGGGACCTCAGGTGAAGCAGAGACGGCAACCTTGCGGGAAGTGAAGGGGAGTGTGGGAGGACCCATTGCAGCCCTGCTGCTAGAAAGGGTGGGCAGCGCAGGAGGACCAACGGCAACTTCTGTGTGGGAAAGGGAGGAGCTTCCAGATGAGGATGCAGCACTGCTGGGAAGAGCAAAGCCATGTGCAAGATGGGCTTTCTGGAAAGAAAAGAAAGAAAGAAAAAGCCTTTTAGAAAGAAAAGCAAACATTTTTGTTAAAACATTGCATCTACAAGTTGTGCATTTCAACAGGACTGTTACTTTAATAAGTTAACTTGTCAATAGTGAAGAACCACTTTTTCTGAAGCACATGCAACAGACATAACTGCAAGTGTGTTCCTTGTTTGATGATTTATTTTTTTCATCAATGAAAGAAAGACTGCTGAAAACTCATGTCTACATAAACTGGGAAAAAAGAAATTCAAGTTTGTTTCACAGAATAAACCACTCATTGAAATTTCACAGGAACAACATACTGGAAATAGTATCACACATGTGTATGGTGGCAATGGTTTGCCATCAAAACCAAAACAGCACTGTTGCATGGAGTAAGGCTGCTGACAAAGGCTAAGAACACTGCATTCCATTCTTGCTGCAGCAAAGGCACACAAACTGGAATGACATCTAGTACACTCTGCTTTGCAGCTTTGCAACACATGTGCTGTGGAATTTGGATCTACATAGTTTGTCAGTCTCACAAGACCTCTCCTTGCCAAGATGAAGACATTTCTGCCTTGGAATGATAAGGCCTAACAGTGTTGTTCTCGAAGACTTAATTGGACCCAGTCTGCTGAGGAGGTGGAATAACGAGTCAAAAAGTCTCATGTGAGCAAAAGTGACAAATCAAGTTGCAGAGGACATGACCTGAAGCAACCTGGGATGAGTGCTGATGCCTCTCCAACCCATCAATTCACACAATGACAAAGTTCAACCACAGCACTGTCTAACAGAAGCCATGCCAGCTCTAGAATTCATCTATGCAAGGAGCTTGAGCCCAGCACTGTCCAAGTCACTGGATGTGAGTGGTACACCAGGCGTAGGTGGGCAGGGGAAGCCAGTAGCTGGTCTAAATTGCTTGACTTGATGGTGACTGTGAAGGATGATACCAAGATGGTTTCTAATCAATCTGGCTGCTTATGCCAGAAGGACCAAAATTTGAAGCATGTTGATGACGTAATAGCAATAGAATTGTTTTCTCTCTGCTGAAGATTAATTTATTACAGGGGAAAAAAGTTGTGGTTATGGTCATGCAACCAACTCTATTTTTCCTGCTGACCCTAAACTTGTCTAAAATCGTAATAAATAAAAAAAAAAACGGGAAAAAACACACACCAGTAAACAAGGAACTGTGTGCTATCCCATCTTCCCTGCCATACAAGCACTAATCCACTATTTACATTTTTAAAGGTGTTTTCAGTAAAAGAGAAACTTGAAGAAATTTAAACTAATTTCTATGTTTTCCTGACATACTTACCAGTAGACAAACCAGTGATATATGACCTTCTGACCTCGAAAAAGGAATTTGCAAAATTCATACCCACACGTGCCTGCCTGCAACGGCCAATCTGATTGGTCGAGACATGGTGCTAGGGACGCCACCAGCAAAGGGAGGTAACTCCCAGTGCGCCGCGTCACCACCCGCCAGGTATAAATAGCGCAGACAGAGCACGTTCTATCTCTTTGACAAAGCTGAGACCCAGCAAATGCACAAACGGGGAGGAGGGTGGGACAGTAATTTGTCTACTGGTAAGTATGTCAGGAAAACATAGAAATTAGTTTAAATTTCTTCAAGTTTTTCCTCCGACTTACCAGTAGACAAACCAGTGATATGATTGCCCAACACTGGGCGGCGGGTTGTGCATAAACACCAAACCAAAATAAACCACTCACCATCAAACACGAAGAGCTGAACCCGCAACAACCAACTTGTTGATGCCAAAAGTGTCGCTGACACGATGAACTGGAACATCACGCAGATAATGGCGTGTGAACACAGTCACTGCGCCAAAAAGCCGCCCTCATAAGGTGAGCCAAAGAGACATTCTTGGCAAACGCGACAGAGGTAGCAACCTTGCGGAGTTCATGAGTCCGAGAGGCACCAGCAGTAGGATCAAGCCACGCATTCTTGTACGCATCTGTGATCAAAATGCGTATCAAGCAAGAAAAGGATGTCCAGACACCCCGGCGTGACTAGCCAGGTGAACCCATGTTGGAAAGAAGCCAAGCAGAAAGGTTCAACACGTGAACATTCAGATGGCCAATTCCTGAACGAGGTTGCACGAGAGTGCTCGCAGAGAGATGAAGCTCGATGCGTTCCCCATCAGCCATAGCCAGCAGATCAGAGAACCAGGAAGCTCCTGGCCAGAAAGGCACGACCAGGATCATGCGAGGACTCTCCTGGACGACCGTGACCAACACCCTCGGAAGAAGGCGCGTGGGAGGGAAAGCGTAGAGTGCCATGCCCGACCACGACCTAGCAAAGGCATCTCGCCCGAGAGCCTGTGGATCATACCTAGGCGAGAAGTAACACGGCACACGCGTGTTGAACCGGGTGGCGAACAGATCCACCATCGGCTTGCCCCAGCGAAGCCACACCTGCTCTAGAGCCTGATGCGCTACAGTCCACTCTGAAGGCAGAACCTGATACCTCCAGCTCAGGTGATCCGCCAGCATATTCAACTTTCCAGGAATGAACTCCGTGGAAAAGAAAAGCCATGGGAATCAGCCCAAACCAGAATCTCCCAGCTTTGAGAGACAGAGTCGTAGAGACTGTGCCTCCTAGACGCCCGAGATAACCGGAACAACCTGCGTACCCAGCAGATAAGCGACCTCCTCTTCCAACACCTTTACCCTCTCAGGGTGAAAGGGTTTAGGAAAAGCAAGAGGCTCACGTGACAGACGCGGAGGAGTCGTGAGCGGAATATATCCGTCCCGCACCACCCGCAGAATAGCGCTGTCGTGAACTTGCCGACGCCACACGGCAAAAGCCCGTTGCAGAGCGTGTGCACGCGTAGAAGAAGAACGAAGTCAGCGCGGCAGAACACTGGGACTGCGCTCCTGAAAAGGCCGAACCGCAGCCGCGTCAAACGGTTCCTCACCGGAAGAGTCCACAGACAGAGAGCAATAGGAGCGTTGGTCAGCCGACTCAACGTCCCCCCCCCCCCCCCTCCCGCAGCCGCATTGGAACCAGGGTCCGAGAACCGAGCGTGCCAACTCGCTGGGCTCTGATCCGGTCGTTCTAGACTTGCCTCCCCGCAGGGAGAAACACAGTCGACGACCACAGAGCCAGAGGAGAAAACAGACCCATGACCGCGCCGCCCCGCCCCGCTTGACCTTCCGGAAGCATGGGGCCGGGACCCATGGGAGTTAACAGAAAGGAGGGCGGCGTGATCACCGGACCAAACAGTGTCTGCTGAATGGCCGGGAGCCACGCTCTGCCTAGGGCCCCCCGCCAAGCTCGACCTTGCGGGAGCTCGGTGGGGTTGCCGCTCCGCCCTGCCCGACCTGACGGGAGCACAGGGGCGGGGCACAAAGGAGTGCACGGAAAGGGTTCACCGGACCAAGCAGTGCCAGCTGTATGGCCGGAAGCAGTGCTCTGCCGAGGCCCCACCGCAGGGCTCAACCTTGCGGGAGCACGGGGGCGGAGCACAGAGGAGAACACAGGAAAGGAGGCAGGGTGCTCACCGGACCAAGCAGTGTCAGCTGCTGGCCGGGAGCAGCGCTCCTGCCGAGGCCCCACCGCCGGGCTCGACCTGACGGGAGCACAGGGGCGGGGCACAAGGGAGTGCACGGAAAGGGTGCACCGGACCAAGCAGTACCAGCTGAATGGCCGGAAGCAGCGCTCTGCCGAGGCCCCACCGCAGGGCTCGACCTTGCGGGAGCACGGGGGCGGAGCACAGAAGAAAGCACAGAGGAGAGCACAGGAAAGGGGGCAGGGTGCTCACCGGACCAAGCAGTGTCAGCTGCTGGCCGGGAGCAGCGCTCCTGCCGAGGCCCCACCGCCGGGCTCGACCTTGTGGGAGCACGGGGGCGGGGCACAGAGGAAAGCACAGGAAAGGGGCAGGGTGCTCACCGGACCAAGCAGTGTTAGCTGCTGGCCGGGAGCAGCGCTCCTGCTGAGGCCCCACCGCAGGGCTCGACCTTGCGGGAGCATGGGGGCGGGGCACAGAAGAAAGCACAGAAAAGGGGGCAGGGTGCTCACCGGACCAAGCAGTGTCAGCTGCTGGCCGGGAGCAGCGCTCCTGCCGAGGCCCCACCGCAGGGCTCGACCTTGCGGGAGAATGAGGGCGGGGCACAGAGGAAAGCACAGGAAAGGGGGCAGGGTGCTCACCGGACCAAGCAGTGTCAGCTGCTGGCCGGGAGCAGCGCTCCTGTCAAGGCCCCACCGCAGGGCTCGACCTTGCAGGAGCACGGGGGCGGAGCACAGAAGAAAGAGCACAGGAAAGGGGGCAGGGTGCTCACCGGACCAAGCAGTGTAAGCTGCTGGCCGGGAGCAGCGCTCCTGCCGAGGCCCCACCGCAGGGCTCGACCTTGCGGGAGCACGAGGGCGGGGCACAGAGGAAAGCACAGAGGAAAGCACGGGAAGGGGGGCAGGGTGCTCGCCGGACCAAGCAGTGTCAGCTGGATGGCCGGAAGCTACTCTCTGCCGCGGTCTGACCGCAGGACTCGACCCGAGGGGAGCGCGGGACCGCCTTCCGTGAGCGTCCAATACATACCTGTCCCGAGCTTAACCCGTGAGGAGCGTGGGACCGCCTTCCAACAGAAAGCCGCATCGCGCCACTATCCAAGGGCGCGGGAACTGGCCACAACTGACCGCACAATACATATCTGTCCGAGCTCGACCCGAAGGAGCGTGGGACCGCCTCCCGTCAGAAAGCCGCATCGAGCCACTATCCAAGGGCGCGGGAACTGGCCACAACTGACCGCACAATACATACCTGTCCGTGGAACGCCTTCCCACAGAAAGCCACATCACGCCACTATCCAAGGGCGCGGGAACTGGCCACAACTGACCGCACAATACGTACCAGTCCGAGCTGACCTGCTCGCACAGCTGCCCAGGAGCAAGGGAATAGGAACCACAATTCCGGGCAAGTTGGTCCTCAGCCTGACCAGGCTGACCCGACCCTCCGGAACGTGGTGTGGAGGACTGAAACCAAACAAAGCTCGCGGTCTGACCAACGAGAAACAACCGACCCAGCGGGAGAGGAGATAACAGAATACTCCTGTTCCACTGGCACAGGGAGACATAGCCAGGGGAGGAGGCCGAGAGCCGAAAACTCCGAGGGCTCACTCCCACCAGCAGAGAAAGCAACTGTCGGCCCAGTCATAGTGGCGACCGTTGCAATGGACGCGTGGTGGAAACAGCAACAGCCGCATGCGAAAAGAACTTCCGCCTCTATGCCTGGTTTTTCAACACAGGCACAGACACGAAGCACGCGAAGTACACCTACGCGTGGAGGACGAAGCAGAAGGAAGAGCAGAAGCACGCGTTCGTAAAGACCGTACTCCCCTCACTGCCTCAGCCCCTGACCTCGCTACCCACGTCGTGTCGACTCCATTGTCCCGCACACGAACCGCGTGGGGAAGTTCTGCCATGACAGGCACATGGTGTAAAAACACCGACGCCTACACAGGGCGGACACACAGCCACAAGCGAACGCGCCGACCAGCAAAGCAACAAACACTAAGCCAGTCGACGCAAGCCTGATAAACAACGACACGCCAACTCAACAGTTTAGAACAGCGGGGCGAGCACTCAATTTACCAGGTGAACAAACACGAAGCCGACCTACGCATGGACGACGAGGCAGAAAGACGAGTAGGAGCACGCGTTCGTAATAAGCGCGTACTCCCCCCCGCCCCCGACCTTGCTGCCCCAGCAGTGTCGACTCCATTGTCTCGCTCACGACCCACGTGGGGAAAATCCGCCATGACAGGCACACGGTGTTTTCGTAGAGAAAACACCGACGCCGAAAGAGCGAACACCCACCACTACACAAAACGAACGCGACGGCAAGCAAAGTAGCGAACACGCGAGCAAGCCGACCTAGCCTGATAAAGCAACGACACGCCAACTCAACAGAACAGCGGGGCGAGCACTCAAATTTACCAGGCGAACAATTCAAACGTAAACACAACAAGCGCCAACAGACGCCAAACCAGCGGCACGCCGCAGTACTTCCCTCAAGCTCCAGCGAAGGAACGGCAAACTCCTTAAATCACACAAGTGACCCGAGGTAATCCCTAGCACATGTACTCCAGTGCCAGCGAAAAAAGTCAAAGAGATGGAACGTGCTCTGTCTGCGCTATTTATACCTGGCGGGTGGTGACGCGGCGCACTGGGAGTTACCTCCCTTTGCTCGCGGCGTCCCTAGCGCCATGTCTCGACCAATCAGATTGGCCGTTGCAGGCAGGCACGTGTGGGTATGAATTTTGCTAATTCCTTTTTCGAGGTCAGAAGGTCATATATCACTGGTTTGTCTACTGGTAAGTTGGAGGGAAAACTTGACTTTTGTTCATACTGGCCTCCTCTATTAAAAAGTGGTGTTTTTATAATAAACAAAAATAATTTTTAACCCATTGCTTACGCAGTTCAACCACGTGGTTGAGATGACGCCAACACCCTTTGGCTACGCAGCTCAACTACGTGGTTGCGGTCGCCGTAAAGAAATTTTCCTATCTACGTGGCTGTTTCAAGGGAAGTAAATCATACAGCACTTTATGCTGTAATCAATCTGTGTTTGCTGGAGTTACCTTTTCTTTACTATAGTCCCCGTGAGAAAGCTAGATGTTGTAGAAGCTACGCTCACCCTACGTCGCGTTTTCGCGCTTGTCGACATGGCGTCGCGTTGTCGGTGATTGAGCGGTGATGAAAATGACGAAGTATTAGAAGTGTGGATGGAAGAAGGGTCTGATATTGAAGATCTAGGTGGATATTGGACTTCTGAAGAAGATCTTTATGATTCTGATGCGGAAATAGTCCCAGTCAACGAGAATGAAGCGGTGGCTGACAGCGAAGACGAATCGATTTCGTGGCTGAAAGCGAAAACGAATTGACTTCGTCGCCGTCGACGTCAGAAAGAGAGGAAGAGATAGAAACGGTTTTTACAGCAGACACAGACATCGATTCGGATGCAGAGGATGCCGAAAACCTTCTCTACTCCTCCAATGAACTGTACCACACAAAAGAGGACTATGCCGAGTAGGGCGCCTTCTTTCTCTCAGTCATTTGAGACTTTTCTTCTATTCAAACAGAGACAGATTGCAGTAAGTGTATATTTTCTGATTTCACCTCTCTGACTTGCTAAAAAAAATCATTTTCAAGCATTTTTTTATCCTGTAGTCAATCATTCATCAATATAGTTTGATGTGGAAATACTGATTTCAGAACTGTTGTGCAAAATCTATCTCTTGACTATTAGTACAATACATTAGGTGTAAAAAAAAAGAAAATCAAAATTGCATGTACCTGGTGTTAAAAAACAAATTTCCCCAATTTTCTTACTGCATATTGTAACTATCCAGCACTTCAGCTAGAAAGTGCAAATGATTTTCTTTCTTGTGGTACCAAATATTAAACAGTTATTCAAAATTTGGACTTTGTACGATTTTTTGAAAACTTAAAAAAACACTGCGTACAGAGGTAAAATTCCTAATGCTATCCCTGCGTAAGCAATGAGTTAAGATCAGGCGGACCTGCTGACCTTACTTTTTGGGGCCATGTTACCATAAAAAACTATTTTGTTTTTTTAACCTTTGCACTTATCAATATAGTCACCACATGTCAATGCATTCCTTCATACAATGAATCCCTTTCCAAAACACTGCTGACAATCTTTGTTCAACTTTTTGAGCTCTGGTTTGACTACTTCAATGACCTCTTCTTGCTCCTTCAGCTGCTGTCCATGCAGTAGTTGCTAGATTTTATGGAACAGCCAGAAGTTGCAAGGTGCCAGGCCTGGGGAGTAAGAAGGAACCCCAACCTTGTTGATGCCTTGAGCAAGTCCAGCATCTTCTTGGATCACTGTCGTGGTGAAGGAAGAAGTCAGAAAGAGGTGGCTTGGGGTGACCTCTCTGTAGCTGCTTGAACTTGAGCTTCAAGCAAGCTTCCATGTAGGCGTCTGATGTCACTCTCTGCCCTTCTTCAAAATGGGATTGTTTCCACTAGGCCATCATGATGGAAGGAGATGGCAACCATGACCTTCACCACTGACTTCACCCATCAAGCTTGGACAGGAGGCGTCTGGCCTCTCTTGGTCCACACCATGGACTGCTGCTTGGTCTCAACATCCATTTTGTAGAACCAAGCCATCTCCAGTTACCAGTTTCCGGAACTTTGTTGATTTTTCATCACACACACCCAACCACCCACCCCACAAAAAATTCCCCCAGAAACTTTTGGCAGAATCTGACTCAACATCCCTCTTAAATCTCTGCACTGACTAGGCCAGGCACCCATCTGGCAGATTTTGTGTAATCCAACTGCTCCTGCAGGATCCGCAGAATCAATGATTTTGAAAGCCCAAACATCTTCATCAGCTTCTTGACATTGATTTGGGGCACCTCGTTGACAGCTTGCTTGACAGCAGCAACTGCCCTTGATGTCTGTTGTGTGGGACATCTTCCATACTGAAATTTCCAGTTGAGAACTGCAGAAACCAATTGAGGATGTGGTGCTTTATTCCCCAGACAATTTTGGAGTTCCCTGCATGACTCCTTGGCTAAGGAACAAGACAAAGTGGTAGAGCATGATTTTCTTCCTTGGAGAGAGAGAAAAAAATTCACTATTTCATGAACATTCCTTTCATTTGAACATTTATATCTCATCTCCATTTCCCCCCCTCACATGAACCGCACATGGGATCCCAGTACGGCCCCTGGTTGACTGGAGTTGGTTCATAGGTGGTGTTGTGATTCTCAGCACAAGGTCATGTGTGGTAAGGTATTGGAATGAATCTTTTTTTAAAGGATTGAACTTGTGAGGAAAGATTTTTAAGTGGCATAAAGACATTCAGACACATACATTCTTGGAACTTTTGGTCCTCCCCACTTATGACAGTGTGCAGGGAAGCTTGGAGTTGGTGTCTGATGCCATTGGCAACACAGTTCTTTGTTTTGGGTCCTGCTTCTTCATGACAAAACCGTAATAGGACAGAGTAGCAACTCTGTATTGACCTGCACACAGTCCATAGCCGATTCTTCCTGCTGCTGGAAAGAGCAGTCGACCACTACAACCCCCACCTCCTTTGTGGGCAGTTTGTGCAAAATAACTTGACTGCGCAAAGGACTCATTTAGTGATGGAGGGTCACATTTTCTGATTCCTAGGCCCAATGACTGCTCAGCTAACCTAGTTTGCAGTCTCTTGGTCGGAAAAGTAATAAAGTAAGAAAAAGATAGCATTGCTTATGTTGTTGACAAAATACACAACTGTACACAATTTCAAAGTTCACACTACTAATGTCATCATTTGGCAAGAAAAATCATGCATCTAAAAAAATGGCTTCAGTGTACTTCCTCACCCCCAATTTTGGTGTCAACTTTTACACATACTGGGATTAGATAATGATGAATGCAAAGTTCTCCTTCAACAACAAGTTTTGTTTAGTGATTGATAAGCGAAAGAACAAATACACATCCATAAAATTCATTAAAAACTTAAGGGCCAACTAGGATATCAACATTTCCTTTATGATTGCATTTACCCCATGAATGATTGAAGGAGGAATGAGTGACATATGTCTAGGCCATCTTGACTGACCATAGCCATCATCATCTTGATGACCAATAAATAAATAAATAAATAAACACAATAAAATAATTTTAAAAATTAAAAAGACACCAAAAACCAAGTTTCTCAGAAAAGAAACTTTTGGACCACTGTCTTGAATTTTCTCAATGAAAGCAACATCCTCTGTTAAACTTATACCTGATTATTATCAAGGAAGATAGGTGTACTCACATCCCTATGCTCAGGTAGGGGGTTGGTGATGGTCAGGGTTTCATTGGTGATGATCATGTTGAATCTGTGCAAGTAGAGAGAGCAAGTCATGAGTCAAATGCAGTCCATGCTGCACAGTTCCTAACACAGAGCTAAAACCTTTCATTGCCTGGATTCAAAGCATCTGTTGCATCACAGTGCCTGGCTCCCTTATCTTCCTGTCCAGAAAACCCTGTGGTCATGGTGCTTCTGGGGTCTACTCTGGTAGCTTGACAACAGGCAGCCCCTATAGCAGCACACTGTGGAAGTGGGGGGCATCATGTAGGGGTGAGACCCTTTCCCTCATGCCAGAGTAGTCACTTACACTGATGCAGCCAAGTAGGTGTAACACAACTGTCTCTGCCTCAATGCAAAGCTGATTCTGGTCAAGAGGATTGTTTTGACATTCAATAGTAGTAATCATCTTGAAAATATCATCTTTGATTTAGCTCTACTCTTTCAGAGTACTTACTTGCATTCTGGTTTTTCTGTCTTACAGCAATTACTCCCATCCCTGCCTAAGTGGTTTTTTTAATTCACTTTTTATCTTAATCTTTTCTCCTCATATGAAACCAGGTGATTTAATTGTTATTTTTCTTTCCTGCACAAAAATACATACTACCCTCTTCCACATGAATGAAGTGTGCATTTTTCACCAGTCCAAGTTGCCATCTGTCCTGACAACCAAGAGCAGTTTTTCAAGGTAACTAGAACAGGCAGTTTACCTTCCTCCTTACGGCCTACATCATGCTTTCCTTACAGAGAACCATGATACATTTACCATCAAATTGCTACAGACGTCTACCAGTTTTTATTTTCTTGCTGGGTGGCTCAGTGCTGTGCTTCTCATAAGAAACAACAAGTATTGCCTTTACTATGATCACCCCAGAAAAGATGGACGAACTATACATCGCTCATGACTACCTCTGACTGAGCTTCCAAACCAGACTCTGAAAACTTTCATGGCCACATGCTCTGCCTGATGAGGAAGACATCTAGAGACACCATTAATGGAGCTCTATTCTGTGATACATACTGACAAACTTTGGGGTCTTCTTTTTAGCACAACAGGATCAAACAACATTTTACTCATCACACACACAAATTACAGAACACTGTAAGTCCACAGCAGAGTGGAACTGCATTGCCTCACAAAGCAGACAAATGGTGATATAATATTGACAATAACAACAATAGGAGGGCTGAGTAATTTCTTCAAATACAGTCTGAATACTTAGAAAACGCAAACACTGAAAAATGAAACACAAAGCTGAGAACAGACCATGCATTATAGAAGGCGTCATTAGGCAAACAAGGAGCACACCCAGGGAAGGTTACATGTTGAGCAAGGTATTAATGAAGTACTCCAGGAACACAATGACTTGATGGTGACTGTGAAGGATGATACCAAGATGGTTTCTAATCAATCTGGCTGCTTATGCCAGAAGGACCAAAAGTTTGAAGCATGTTGATGACATAATAGCAATTTTGAATTGTTTTCTCTCTGCTGAAGCTTGATTTATTACAGGGGAAAAAAAGTCGTGGTTATGGTCATGCACCCGATCTTTTTTTTTTGCTGACCCTAAACTTTTTTAAATCATGAGAGATAAAAAAACAGTAAAGAAGGAACTGTGTGCTATCCCATATTCCCTGCCATACAAGCACTAATCCACTATTTACATTTTTTAAAGTGTTTTCAGCAAGAGGTATTAGTGCAAGAAGGTAGTTGTGTGTATTTTTGTGCAGGAAAGAAAGATAATAAAACCACCTGGTTTTATATGAGGAGAAAAGATTAAGATAAAAAGTGTAAAACAGGGCATCTGTGAGGGCAGTGCTGGCACACTGTAAGTCAGTAAACACTTGACGTAGCAGTGAGCCAGCAGTGGGTTGGAATATTCTCCAGGGAGTGGCTATGATGCTGGTACCTTGTAATGGGGAAGTGGGTTTTCAGAAGTATCTCACCTGAGAGAGACTGGTTTTTTGCTGGTAAAGTTGGTAGTCCAATGACTGTATAGAAATGGAGGGTGGATGGGAGTTGAGTTCTGCCCTAGGGGTGATGAGCAGTGTTTGCTCTGAGATATAAGTAGTAGACACAAAAGGTGGGTCGTGAGTTGGTTGTGAGAAGATAGCTATTTTAGAGAGAGCAAGAAGACAGCGATGAGTCTGCCTACTGAGAGGAGAGGGGAGAGATCAGTCCGCCTACTGAGAGAAGACAGAAGATAGAGATCGGTCCGCCTGCTTGGTGAGAAGACGAGGGCGAAGCACCGAAGAGTGAAGCAGATGAAGAAGAGAGTGGAGGAAGGCGAAGCATTGAAGAGAGAAGCAGACGTAGAGAAGAGATCGGCTCCACACACACAGCAGAGACGGGCTGAGAGAGAGAGAAAGAAAGCGGGCAGAGTTGGAAGGTTGGTGCGAGAGTTTTACACGGGTTGATAGTTTTTACTTGTCGAGGGCTGACCTACGTGCTTTTATGTTTTATATAAGAAGGCTTACCGACATTTTACTTGTGCTTTTTTATTTTTCTCGTTAGGAGTTGAGTAGGTGAAGAGTATGTGTAATTTTATAAGATTGGGTTATTGAGGGTGTTGTGTTTGAACTATATACCAATGTAACATTATTTTTATTTTTATTTTCTACCCCTGTTACGGGCATGTTTTATGTTGAAATATAAAGACATGTAAGTAACCCGGGACCGGTTTTATTTCGTTTATGTGGATCCTCGTAACATACCTGAAGGTGTGCATTTTGTTTGTATGTTTATGTCAAATGCCACTGAAGGATTGCTTGATGGCCCAGGGATGAGAAGGTAATGTGTAATTCAGTTTGAGACCCAGTCATCTTAGAAAACTGGTATCTGTGCCTTTATTATGCAAGATAACAAACATTTCAGACAACAAGGAGCCTTCTTAAGGACAATGGAGAGGCATGCAAAGTACCATGCAAGGCAGCATATGGAACATTAAGAACACACTGAAGACCCGAGGACAAGCAATGCAATAAACATGGCAGCATTGCAAACACAAGAAACACAGGGGAGATGATGCATCAAGGCAGCTCCATGAACATTAGAAGACTTGCAAGATTAGGAATAGTAAGAGCACAGAAAACTGACAGAAGACAATATAAAAAGGTAGCACTACAGATAGTCAAGACATGCTCGGTACAAAGATCAAGTAAGGAATCATGGGATAACGTTGTGAAGATACTTACGTTCCTTTGTGATGCTGACACTGGATAGTTTTTGTGAAGCACTTTACAGAAGGTCTGCCACTTTTGTCTGCAAACCAAAGAAAAAAAGCAAGGCATCATTGCACTGTTTCAGTGCATGTCTATGAACAACAGTAAAAACAGAGATGAGCTTTGTAAATCTCTTGTTTAATTAGGAGCTAAATGTAAGGAAGTCTCACACACAGGCCACCACATTGCATCTCCGGTCACAAGGGACATCACATTGCCTCGCCAGTCACAATGGACACCATACTGCATCTCCAATCAAAACAGACATCATGCTGCATCTCCAGTCATAAAGACATCACACAACATATCCAGGCACAAGGAACACCACTTTGCATATCAAGGCAGAAGGAACACCACATTGGATCTCCAGTCACAAGGGACACCACAATGCATCTTCAACCATGAGAGACATCACAGTTCATCTCCAGTCACAAAGGTACACCGCACTGCATCTCTACGGATAAGTGGCCTTCAATCCGTCTCCACTCAAAAGTGACACCACACTGCACTTCCAGTCACAAGTGACACAGCACTGCACTACCAGTCACAAGGGACACCACACAGCACTTCCAGTCACAAGGGACACCACACAGCAGGGACACCACAGTACATCTCCAGTCAAAGGGACACCAGATTGCATCTCCAGTCTCACATGACATTTGATGAATTTTCACTCAAAAGTGACATCCCAATGCATCCCCAGACACAAGTGACACTTGATGTATCTCCAATCAAATATGACATCACACTGCGTCTCCCATCACCACTGACATTACAGCGCTCCTGCAGTCTGCAAGGCTTTCCTTGTGGCCATTGGTCTCCCCATCATGAGGAAGTTTCCAGTACACAACCTTAGACTGGGAGAAATCAAGGTTATATAAAATATTGCACTAGGGAATGAGCTGCCAGGAACTGGTGATTTCTTTCTTTTAGACAAGATGGAAGGGAAGGAAGTTCCTGTAATTACTATTATTTCTGTTTTGCTTTAGCACATCATACATGTTGAACCAACCCTCACACAGTCACACAGAGGGTAGGTGCATCATAGATGTTCAACATGTTCAACATTCAAGCTTAGACAGAATTACTACACAAGGTTGTGGCAAGTATGGAATTGTACTAGAATCTACTGTGTTTAAAAGCCTTTGTTTCAAAAAACCGCCTCTGGCTGGGGATCAGGGCCAAGTATGCCCATAAATTGGCGACTACGCTGGTCAACTGAGGATCCCTCATTTCCACCTGTCCATGGGGGGATGGTCATTTCAGACAAGGGTTCATTACTCCGGGTCAGCTGAGGATCAATCATCTTGATCTGTCCAAGGGGTCTTCACCAACCATGGAGGTTCCCAACTTTTCAGACAAGTTTATTGTGTCCATCCCATTGGAAGCAAACGAAGGATCAAAGATCTTAAGGAATGTCCCAGTGTGAGCTTCTGTCCATCCAACATTTAAACAATTGCAAATTCGTTGATAGACACAGATTGGGAGATGAATACCCAGAGATGGAAAGACGGGCCCACAGCAAAGCAGATTCTCACAGGCGGGGAGACGAAGCATGTACTGACTGGGCAGGCAGGTAGAAGAGAAGATGACCACACGGTCACATAAAAAAAGTCTAAAGTTGCTATGGTGCTGAGTGAATCTGTCCTGTGTTGTGTTATATAGTGTAAGGAATTTACTGCCACTCAAAAGCATGGCTAGTTTTGGTCTAACATGCCCAGCAATCACAGATCTCTCCACTCTACAAAATAGTACAGAATAAATTCGTTATACCACTTCCAAACCTGTAAAGAAAACAGAAAAATAAAGAGCAAGAATTTCAGGTAAGCCACAGAAGAAAAAAGGGATTGGCCTTGTACATGAAAGCAATCTGATAAGGTCAAGATTGCTGTATTAGCATTTGTCAAGGCAACAGCATACTCACCTTCTGTGAACAGTCCGGTTACTGTGACGAACAATTGCAGATGCTGCATAACACAAAAAAAGCACAAGAATCAGTCATGGCACTTTCGTATTTTAGAAGTCAGATTGATGAATCAAGAATGGACTATCAAAGAGCATTGCATCAGAGGAATTCTCTTGCTCATTTGCAACTTAGATGGATTCACTAGAAATATGCTTGACACATCAAAGAACAACACAACACTCTTCATCTTTGGTGGGTCCATCATACACAGTGAAATAAGTGCTGAAACATTCCCAAGCATTCAATAATCTTCTTCAACAAATGCTTTAAAGTACAAAGGTCAAAGGCAAAATGTTCACACGTTCAGTAAAACTCAGTACAACCATTCATCAAACTAATGAAATCCGCCTACAATCAATGTGTAAGGCAACTTTCTAGACCTTGTTGAAACGAGCAGGGTATTGGTACACTCTTGAGAAGCTGTATTCACTGAAAATGCTTGCTTGACTGCATCATTGTATCAATTTCTAGTTCGTTTTGAATTTTGGAAACTGTTTAGCCAAAAGAGATCACTTGATGGACATGATAATCATAATTGAGATTGAGACAACTTATGTATGTGGGAATCCAAGAAAGGCCAAGGAGACAACTGGTTTCACAACTTTTCACTAATACCAAAGTACCTACAAGTGTTTATCAGCTTTCTCATTAGTTGCTTTCTTGATTTGAAAAAAAAAATCATGCTGTCACATGATGTACATACGCTATTGCCCACTTGAATGGAGAGATGTGCACATTTTTCTTCAAACTACATCAATAGTCCTATCATCGTCTACCTTTCTGAGTTGGAATATGGACAATGAGTTGGAATAATGCCTTGATGCTAATGAGGAAAAAATCCTTTTTAGAAAGATCCCTTCACAATTTCTGGGGCAAGTACTACCATGCTTCATCTTCCAAAAGAAGTACTTCAGAAGCAAAAGGCTGGTGACTCAAATCTACAGAGAGCAGGGCAACACACTTACACTGGCACAGCCAACATCCACTCTCATGGAGGAGAAGACATGCTGGGTGGGGGGGAAGGAGCAGTAGAGGGCAGCAATGTCCCTCTGCCCCTCAGCCTGTTGCACCTTCACAGCTGCAAAGGAGCAACAGCTTCAACTACGACACTGGAAAGTGTTTGCTGTAGCAACATAGCAAGACTACATCAAGCAACATAGATTTTGGTGACACAAATACAAGGCCTTCTTGGTAAAGCACAGAAAGAATCTCAAGACTATCACAGATAGGTCAGACTATGAAATCCCTATAATGTCTTGAACTTCAGCATGATGTTAGGAGCCTCATAGGCTGCAGAAAGTGTAACAGAACCCCACACCACAACCCCACACCCATTAATCACTAATGACTCAAATGGACAAAATAAATCAAATCTCTTCAAAGAAGTTCTATTTCCTCTCTTTTTTTTGGTTATCAAGTTAACCATCATAGAAAATGCATGAGCCTTATGATCCCTTGGAAGTTTCTTCATCTTTTCACCTATGAATCTATCCATCCATACCTCTGTCTGTTTGGGAATACATACGCAGACTTTGTTGACTGCAAAATAAAAGGAATTGAATAAAAAAAACAAATACATACATACTAATATTAGTATTTTATTTGTTACAAACACACACATATGTAACAGTAATAGTGAAGATTATAATAATGTGAGGAAGCAAGCAGGAGGGAGGGAGAGGGAGGGAGGGAGGGAGGGAGGGAGGGAGGGAGGGAGGGAGGGAGGGAGGGAGGGAGGGAGGGAGGGAGGGAGGGAGGGAGGGAGGGAGGGAGGGAGAGGCAGGTAGGCAGGCAGGCAGAGAGGCAGGCAAGCAGAGAGGCAGGCAGAGAGGCAGGCAAGCAGAGAGGCAGGCAGGCAGGCAAGCAGAGAGGCAGGCAGAGAGGCAGGCAGACAGACGGGCAGGCAGGCAGACAGACAAACACTTTTTTCTGGGACAATTAGGAAATAAATAATTCTATTCAATGCATAGCTCTTCAAATAATGAACAATTATTATAGAGGAATAAAGATGATGAATTCAATGATGATGATTACTGTTATCATTACTGGTGTTTGTTATTGTCTTTAAAAAGCTTTGTGGCTGAATAGTCTCCTATTTTTTTAAATACAGTATCTCCTTCCAAAGCGACATAAAATAAGAACAGCAAGAATAAACCAAAGCAGGAAATTATGGGGAGACATGGGTAAAAGAGAAGATTTTTTTTTACTTCAATGAGTTTTCAAACTTTCATGCATGGCAATTCAAAGATATAAAAAAAGAAGTGAAAACCACTTTTGCTGAATGGAAAAAAAAGAGGTCATCTGTTAATTATTCAAATAACACGTAAGTTTGTATCTTTAAAAAAAATGTACAGCTCAAAAACTATATACAGCAAATTGGAAAGTTAGGTTTCCTTAGATTTGTAATTTCAATATTTAATACTTGTCATATCCTTTTGGGAAATTTCCAAATTCCTTTGGAAAGGATATTGACTTATTTTTTATACTCGAAAGAATCTCCATTTTTAGAACTTATTTAATGTAAAGCTGCTGACCTAGGGGCTAATGTCACAAACCCATATGACAAAATGTTGCTACATGCAAGTACAAAACACACCCTGAAAATGTATAAGGCTCTGAATATTTTCTGCGTCATTTCAAGTCCACAAAAAGTAGTTTAAGAGAAAACATGAAAAAAGAAACCTCGGAAAAACTTGCTTTTTGACCATTTTTATACCCGTGTCGCCCCTGATGTAACAATTTTGAGCAGCATGAAGAATATGACAGTGAAAACACTTCACACATACCAGTGTTTGTCGATTCCTGGGTTTTGAACCATTACCACTCTGAGAACACCCTGTAACAAACCAACCATGTTCACAACCAACACTTTCATAAGGACACAAATTGTCAAGCCATCCAAGAATCAGACATAAAAACCAGAATAAGTCCATGGACAACACCAGTTGAGAAGGTATATCTGCTTCAAAAGAAGCACAATATGGAAAGAGTGTCCTTGCTACTATTTCTCCATCATGCAGTGGAGTTGTGATTCAACTGAATCTGCAACCTCTCAGGCCACCAGGGGCCACCTCTGACTGAACAACTGCTGTAGGCCCAGACAAGCCAGCAGCCAGGGTTCCAGCTGATGGAAGGGACATTTAGCAACTCTGGCTCCATTTGCATTCTTCTCAACTCTCTCTGTCTCACTCACTGCTATTCCACAGCCTACGTATTTAGGTAATGTAGTTAGTGAAGACACACGTGCATGCAACATTATGAGAATCCATGACTGAAAAAACAAATGGTCAAATAATTACTCTTGAGCAAGAAAGGCCAAATGACCAGCATGCTCTACACCACTCCAACATGATGATACTTTTCAGATATTTGTTGATGCAAAAAGTGCTAAGCTCAAACTGCCTCTCCCCATTGGGGCCAGAGGGTACACAGTATTTCTATCAACCACCAGTGTGGCCATGAACCAGCACGTTGCATAGAGTGCACCCCACCAAGTGCAGATGGTGAGTCATCCAACCAAGTGTAGCCTATCTGTCTGTCTCTTTGATCAAAAGTTTCAATGATCAGGACTGCTAAAGTCATGAGAGAAAACTAAGCATGGAGGTGCTGCCCAGTTAGACAGTTCTGCAGACCTAAATCAAATTTGAGGAACAATTCTTCATACACTATGATTTTTTTAAAAGTTAATCTTTCATGTTTTACTTTTTTCTCTCACATCATAGATTTAAGGCAAGACACGGGTCGAAAAGTTGGGAAAATTTCATATCTGGACGTTTTTGAGATAACATCAGTTTTGAGTAGTTCAAACACTTGCAAATGCCCCCATGTGTTTTTTTCGACCTGTCATTCGATAATTAGTTGAATAAAATGGCTTTGAAAAACATCACTCCTCGTAAAAAACGTTAAAAACGTCATTGATGCATCGTATTTTATGACTTTTGGAAAAATTGTAACTTTCGATCTATTCTACGAAGAGGTTCACGCCCGGTACCGTTGGAAAGCTCGTCTTTTCGATCGAGCACAGCAAGGGAAATAACTCCGCCAACTATAGTGGTCTATTTTTAGTTGATGATTTCAAACAGTGTACACAGGGTTGTTTGGAAACTCACTAGCCAATCATTGAGCTTAGAGAGGGAATTCCACTTGTTTCAACCAATCAGAGACTCCAAAGCGAGGATTCCCTGGCCCACAATGCATCGTAAACATGGCTGCCGCTTCAACGCTAATTCTCTCAGTTAGTTTATGTTTTGCACCAAATCGAATAAATTCGACTTCAATCAAACAATCAGAGAATGCCCAAGAGTGAATAAACTCAACATTATGCTGCGACCGAAAAATAGTGGGCGAAGAGAGCAGCTTTCGGCTGCACGCACCTCGAAAATACTTCGCGGTCAAGGTCGAAAGTCTAGTTCTACTTCGTCAACGCCTGCGTTGACAGTGCCATCGCGATCGCTGCCTCCTCGTCCCTCCATCTCAACTGCCTCGATTCCGGAAGAAACTTCAAACACATCGGCATCAAGGAGGAAGATACAGATGATGCAGGCAGAAGCGAAGCAGCCGATTGAAACCGATCATAAGTGGGTCAACGTGCACTTGACTTAGATCAGCTGAGTGAACTAATGAACGATGTTCTTTGCCCGAACTGTTTTCGGTCTGGTCTCACCTTCAGCATACTATACGATAAAAACAATGGCTTAGCCAGCAAACTTTGCTTGAAATGTGGAGCCTGTGATGCCAGAAGAATGAAGAAAGCTAATGTGGCAGCCTCTGTTCAGGCATAGCAACAGCGCCTACACTATGTGGCTTCATGCCTTCAACTCAAGGCATCAGAAGAGGAGGCTTCAGGAGGAAGAAGAAGGGGAAACCTATGGTGCTGGAATGGCAAACTGACTTGTTGTTGACTCATTCACAGCATGTGTCTCTCTGAAGTTGCCTTTATTGACCTTGGCATTTCCTGTGTAGTAGTAGGGCTGATCCTTTCCTCTTGAGCATGAACTTTTCCATCCCTGCATTTTTTTGTACTGGGGACTGACTCACTGCACAAAAACACTAAAAACTGGAAACTGTAAGTTCAGTTTCATTTTTTAGCATGTGTAGTCCTGCTGGATGAATGTATGAATAAATGAAACAAGTTTTAGCCATGATGGATAGTTTTAGAAGGACTTTATGCATGACTAAAAGTTGTTTTTGCCATTTTCTCAAAATGTGTTTTTTTCTTAGAGTTCAAATCAATTAATTACTAAAACTCATCACAGGATGATGATGATGACTTGTAATTTTGCAGGTATGTTACATGTATAATAATTTATGAACATACAGACACTTTTTGATGTGAACTGATTATTTGGCCAGATATGATTTTTTTTCTTTGATGTTGAACCTACTTTATCTGCAATTCGGATATTGATGTGGAAGCAATAAGTACATTTTTTTTACTTTTTGCATTACAAACATAATCTTCTGTACATTTAAAGATAAAGAGTGTACAATTTTAATGCAAAAAGAATTTTCAAGAAATATCAAGTAGTTAAGAAGTTATAGAAATTTAAAAAGATACAGAAATTTGCATATTTTTGCATGTTAGGCGGCCATTTTGGATTACCCATAATTCTAATTACTGTCAAACTTTGATGTTTTCATTTACTGTTATGAGTTCTTTCATGCCAATGAAACAAAAAAATTTCAATAAACATATTAAAAAATTTCATGCTTCCTAGTAGTGTCTTGCCTTAACAAGAATTGCTTGAAACTAAAGTTGCCTGAAATTTCTTTGGTCAGCAGGAATGACATAGTCCTCTTTTTTTGGAGTCTTGCTCCAGTAGCATTGGCATTGGCCAATACACAAACAACAAAACCACTCACAATTCAAAAAAGTATTCATCAAACATCTTATTTCAACCAACAGATACTCTGTTGACCAAAAACGTTCCTATTAATACAGGAAAATATTCTGACAGGTTTGTATTAATATAGTTTGTTCATGTACATATTATGGATGTGGAACCAACTACCTTTAAACTACTCCTCCCTGTAAATATGCCATATCATTCGGACACATTTACATCTATTCTTCTGTTGTCTTCTAACTCATGTAACTGGCTTTGTATTCATTTGTAATATACATCTCATGCATAGTTCTTTGCGCTATTTCTGTGTGTCGGGGGCAGACAAAACTAATTTGGCAATGGCAGTAATCAATGTATATTGTATTGCACAACAAAGTAACAGGCCCCCAAAATACAAGGAGGGCATTCCAGCTAGAGGGAGATATCCTGGCTGTTCTTGCTGTATGCTAAGTCCATCGCATGTATTGTAAATAGTGGTCATCAGCCACTCACCTTCTTGTGGTAGGCTTCCCTGAGGATATGCCGACTCTCCGAGTCCAGAGCTCCGAAGAATGCAGCCAGGAACCTCTCAATGTGGCCAGGAATGTTATGGCTCAAGAAGAAGTTGCGCTGTAAAGCGTAGCCACTGATACTTCAGTCACTGGTCCCACAAAAATAGTCCCAAATGCATGGTTTCAGTACAAATACTGGTACAAGTAAATTACAGTCCTCCAAATACTGATAGTTTATGCAGAAGTTATGCCGTTCTTGGTTTACTCACTGATAACTCTTACACCAATACAGCACTATGGAGGAAAAAATGGAACAGAAAAACTACAGCTTCCATCAGAAAAGAGCAGAGAGAAGGTCAGTCCATTGACAAAACCACTTGAGTAACTTACTTCACAGCAGCAAACGGTTTGTCATGACAAAATAAAGATCATGCTTCTGTGTATGCCATCATTTCTCATTAGAGAATAATCTTCTTGAAGGACTGCAAAGGAGGCAATGGGTACACAGGAAAACTACCCGAGTTCAAGCCTGACAACTCATCAGACCCAAGGCAGGCTTACATAGACTTCAGTTAGGTCACCTAAAGAAGAAGTCTTCTGCACTTTATACCGACAGTCACCTTCACTCTTCATTTCTTTCTTTGCTTTCACCAAGTGTTTATTTGAAAGAAAAATATCACTTGCTATTCAAACACTTCACGACAAGGCAGCTTCCTAAATCAGTTCTTTTACTGGATAAACTCAAATGCAATCTTAAGGAATTTCAGGCAAACTGATCAACACAAAGCAAAATACCTGGACTGCAGGAACTTTTCTGTCATTCTCAAGCCAGGGCAACGTCAGGTCATCCTGAAGAGTACAGAATATCAACCAATACAGCAACTACTGGACAGTCTTATTTGGACTGGACTTTCAAAGTCTTGCACAGAGCAGATGTTGGTTGTAATAAAAAGCTTCCGAAGACCAGCCACAAAGTGGATTCATCCCAGGAGAGAGATTAGTAAAGACTGCCAAGCTGGCAGGGCACTGCATGATAAGTAAATCTACAGTAACTTCACAGTGATTCATGCACAGAATGACAACTGAATCTGAAGATTTGGAGAGAAAAAAAAACTAGTAAAAAGGCAGCCAATCAGATGCTGTGGCCCACCAGCTTGTGTGGCCCACCAGCTTGGCCATCTTTCCCATACCCCTCTCCTGACACAAGTCCACTGGTGTGGCCCTTCTCCAGAAGCTTTTCTGGTTAAGATTGAAAACAAAAGCATTTATGTCAGTTCAACGGCAGTGGCCTGCCTGCAGTTCTTTAGCACAGAACTCTCGGCTTCGCAGTAAGACCACAGTTGCTTTCTTTGCTCTCTCTACATTCTCTATTTTTGTTTGGGTTTTTGAGCAGAACATTTTGAGGCTGAGGCTGAAAGACGTGCAGAACAAAACTCTGCTTGAATCGGAAAGGTAAACAGATCTGACAGTCATTTGAAACATGCATGAATGTATTCCACGACAGTGGTGCTTACTTGTAGAATTTCTTTTAATCATTCAATTGATTAGCACCAACAATTTATGATAACTTCAACTACCATTTCATGTAAAATTTGGTAAAGTAAGAAAAGCAATGCAACTTTAAGTATCATATGAAAACTTCTGACAAAATAGCAATGTTCTCATTAAATCACAAGTGCCCATGACGCTGTCTTGCAAATTTGTCAAAGAAATGGTAAAAGATGGATTGATTGCAACACTGGTTCTATCCACCTGGATGTCAAGTCAAATGCTAGAAATAACCAACAATGGCATCAGTCAATACAGCCTATTATGCAAAATGGCAGAAGCTAACAATTCTGTGGGAAACATTTGGATTTGAAATTGTTCTCTGAGGCAACCTCTTTTGGGGACACTGGTCAGTTCTGGGATTAGACAAGCAAGTGTACAACACACAGCTGGAGACACTCATCAACTATAACCTCTGTCTGCTAGGCTTTGAGGTCTTTTGGGGCCTGCTCCAGTACTCAGCCAGGGACAGCCCTAAGCAGCTGATCTGGTTGTGGAAGTTACTCTAAGCAAAGATCCTGTATACCAAGGTGGTTCACTCCATCAGTTTCTGCGCTGATGCACAAAGAGTTATGTCCCCTTTGCGATGCTGTCACAACAGATCCTAGTACAGTTTAGAACAATTATGGCCTATTTATTATCATTTTGGAATGCGTAGATTTTCGTGCAGAATGATTTATATCAGTGTCTCATAGGGTGGCTAGTGCCTCAGGCGGTGAGAATGCCATGGAGGGTCCTTCATATGTTTACACAAGGCAACAGAGCTGTCAAAAGTTTATAGGGAAAAGAGACAGATGGCTTTGTCATAACAATTCATTCCCATGTACTCTGGTTAGGGGTCACCCAATTTAGAGTGACTTAGATCTAGGTTATCCTTTCAAATTCATGAATAAAGAGTCCATGAGTGAGAAATAAATGGAGAGAGAACACACAAGTCTGGGAGAGTGGAAGAACATGCACCAAGCTGCATCATGTTTGTGGTTTCACTGGATTGTCTAAGATCAGGGGGTGCTTTCTGCAGTGCTTCAAACTGCAGTAATGCCCGATTTAAGAAAAGCTGCAGAGAAAACGTATTTTCTCGTTTCCCTTCCGACGAGGAGAGGTGCCAAGTATGGGTACAAAATTGTTGGCATGCAGACCTGTGGGGTAAATACGTTAGTATTTGTATGCAGCCTGCCACTTCTGTTCTGACCATTTTGAAGCAAACCAATTCACAACGCTGGAAAAGAGGAGACTGAATCAAAATGCAGTTCTGACAATATTTGATGTACCCAATACACAGATACAGATAACGACAAAGAGACTTGCTCTGAAAGACAGATCACAAAGTGGACCCCAGCAAGAAAGAGAAGTGGTGTGCAGCAACATCTGCAGACTGTCACAAAAAAACCGTTTAACACAAGACAGAAAGTTCAGAATCTGTTGGTCCCAAAGATCCTGACAATGAGATAGCAAAAGTGTACATTTAGAAAAGAAAACTTGCAAGAGCCGGGAACCAATTGTATAGAAGAAAGAAGAGACAGGAACGCATAAGAAAAGCTACCAAGTAAAGAGAGAAAGCTGAAGGACCACAATATGCATCTATGCCAGCAGAGGAACTTAAAAGGAGATTATCCTTCTTTTTCCCCCGGTGTGTCACTACAGTTTCTGTGTAGCAGCTTTGTCTTGTCCACCAGAAAAGGTTGGTTGGTTGGTTAGCTTGTGTTTTACGGCCTATCAGCCTTTGTAGGCTATGTAAGGCCATTAAGCACAAAAATCTTTACAACAGTTTGAATCAAGTCACGGTGTCCCTAGTTATTCGCCTCTTACGAATCGTGTAGGGAGACGAGGTAGGTCAATTCTTACCCCGAACCCACAGGGGGAACCAGAAAAGGTAAAGTCGCAGATGGAAAGATCGTGACAAAACTGTTCCCTGTGGATGGATTGCAAAGTTTC
>JAWQFJ010000269.1:0-22561 GCA_034096865.1 Theodoxus fluviatilis | reverse complement strand
CTAGCCTAAAAACCTACCAGTTATGCATCGTGTTATCAGGATTGACTCGTTGCTTGTAGAACGACGGTACTCGGTAGCAGTACCACACATGCACATGTCACATGTCTGGTGTGAACATCTATAAAGTATAATACACTTCCTCCTCTGTGTGACTGTGTGAGTGTTAATTCAGCGTCTATGACATGCCAAAGGAAAACAAAACATGTCATAATAGGAGCTTTCCTGAACCTATCCATCATGTTTTAAATATATGGTCGATTGTTCCTGGGCCAATAGCTTAGAAATGGATTTACATGCTTTACAAACACTCCATCATAGCAATTCTCTAATGGCTCAGCTGGTAGAGCGTTCGTCTCTTGGTCATGCATGACCAGGTTTGATTCTGCGCTGAAACTTTATTTTCTTCTCTTTTTTCGAGAGGTTGTGGGTTCGAACCCGACCTGGGTTTTTGTGTTTTTATGTGTGTGTGTGTGTTTTCCCCCTCTTTTCTCGAGAGATTGCGGGGTCGAACCCGATCTTTTTTTACATTTTTTTTTAATATGCCAAAACCTGGAGGTTCAGCGCCAGCGGTTTTTATAACTTTGGCAAGGACTTGATACAGTGGATCAAATTATTTTACACAGATGCACAAAGCTGTGTAACTAACAATGGACACATGTCGGCATTTTTTAAAGTAGCCTGTGGAACAAGACAGGGATGGTCTCTTTCTCCTTATATTTTCAACATTGTGATTGAAATTTGTTTTCATCTAATAAGAAATAATGGTGATATTCAAGGTTTTAAACTTCTGAATACTACTGTAAAACTACTAAAAGTGACAGCATATGCCGATTATGTTACGATCTTCCTAGATGGAACAGAAAGGGATCTCAGCACTACCTGTTCTGTTCTTGAAAGCTTTGGAGAAAAATTTGGATTAAAAGTCAGCTATGAAAAAAGTGCCATTCTGAGAATAGGTCCCCTCAAAGACACCCAGATCAGACTATGCCAGGATAAGAACTTTACATGGACTTCGGAGGGCGTTAGAACTCTAGGAATATTTTTCACTAATGAAACAAGCAAGATGACTGAAATAAACATGAATGAAAGATATAAAAAGATGGTTGTGCTATTACACAAATGGAAGTCTAGTAACCTCATCTTACATGGTAAAATAACAGTTAAGATGCCAGCTGTCCCTATTTCCTTCTTCACATTACTCTTTCTCACATTTTCTACTTCTTCCTCTTCACATTATGCTTCTTCCTCCTCTCACAAGCCAAGCACCCCCCCCCCCCCCCCCCCCCACCCCCCACCCCGATATGTGGATATCTTGTTACCCTTTCCCCAATTTTCCCCCCGGTTTTCTATTCTGTATGTAATTTATACCAGGTTAACTTTTGGTAGGAACGAAAATGTGTCTTACAATGAGAGCTGACTGTTGTGGTGTGCATATCAAGATGGAGGTTTTGATGTGGCTGTATGGCAGCTACGTTTAGTATTTTCCTCGTTGACAATTCAGAAAGCTATGGAGGAAAGCATTGATGATACAAAGTTCACAATCAGGAGCTTTAGGGAACTCTGTGTTAGATACAAATGGTTCATGTGCAGATAGCATCCACGGACTGTATATGTCTTGCTGATGCCCTGAAACAGGGACATTTTGCTTCGCATGTGAGTCAAAAAAGGTAAAAAGCCTATTTATATTGCAACTTTTCACCCATTTATGAGTGCTCAAACTGCACACTCTGAGGAATATTTACCCACCTTATAGAAAGACCATCAACAGCCATGTTGCAGCACATTCGTATTTAAAACAAGCGATGCAGATAGAATGATTATTGAATGGACATATGAGGGAATAATAACGCCAAATACTAGTAGACCAAGAGGAGTTGCAATTTTGTTCAGGAATAATTTCAAATACAAGATTAACAGTTCCATTACTGACCCCACAGGCAATTTTATACTTGTGGACATAACACTTAATGGGAATGGGATCACTTTAGGAAACATTTATGGTCCACATTTATGGTGATAATCCTGCCTTTTATTAGTCTTTTCCAACAGGTTGAAGTAATGGACACAAAAACGAAATGATGTTGGTAGGAGACTGGAATATAGTGGACAAGAATGTGCTAACTAAGCACGGTTGAATAATGCAAAAGCTAGAAATGAGGGAAAGGCTTCCAGAGATGGGCCACACTAGTGGACTTGTCCGAGGAGAGGGGTGTGGGAAAGACAGCCAAGCTGGCAGGCCACATTAGTGGACTTGTCCGAGGAGAGGGGTGTGGAAAAGACAGCCAAGCTGGTGGGCCACACTAGTAGACTTGTCTGAGGAGAGGGGTGTGGAAAACGCAGCCAAGCTGGCAGGCCACATTAGTGGACTTGTCCGAGGAGAGGGGTGTGGGAAACGCAACGAAGCTGGCGGGCCACACTAGTGGACGTGTATGTGGAGAGGGGTGTGGGAAACGCAACGAAGCTGGCAGGCCACACTAGTGGACTTGTATGTGGAGAGGGGTGTGGGAAACGCAACGAAGCTAGCGGGCCACACTAGTGGACGTGTATGTGGAGAGGGGTGTGGGAAACGCAACGAAGCTGGCGGGCCACACTAGTGGACGTGTATGTGGAGAGGGGTGTGGGAAACGCAACGAAGCTGGCGGGCCACACTAGTGGACGTGTATGTGGAGAGGGGTGCAGGATACACAGCAAGGCTGGCAGGCCACACTAGTGAACTTGCCAGAGGACAGGGATGCAGGATACTGAGCAAGGCTGGCAGGCCACACTAGTGAACTTGCCAGAGGACAGGGATGCAGGATAGACAGCAAGGCTGGCAGGCCACACTAGTGAACTTGCCAGAGGACAGGGATGCAGGATACTGAGCAAGGCTGGCAGGCCACACTAGTGAACTTGCCAGAGGACAGGGATGCAGGATAGACAGCAAGGCTGGCAGGCCACACTAGTGAACTTGTCCGAGGAGAGGGGTGTGGAAAACGCAGCCAAGCTGGCAGGCCACACTAGTGGACTTGTCCGAGGAGAGGGGTGTGGGAAAGGCAGCCAAGCTGGCGGGCCACACTAGTGGACTTGTCCGAGGAGAGGGGTGTGGAAAAGACAGCCAAGCTGGCAGGCCACACAAACTAGCGGGCCACAACATTTGATTGGCAAAAGATCTTGGTTGGTTAATTAATCTGCAGAGAAATCAGTGATTCACACACACAATAACAAAAGAATATGAAGATTTGAAGAAAAGAAAAAAACGCTCAAAAACGCAGCCAATCAGATGCTGTGGCTCGCTACCTTGTGTGGCCCGCCAGCTTGTATATCTTCCCACACCCCTCTCCTCGGACGAGTCCACTAGTGTGGCCCGTCCCTGGAAGCCTTTTCAAAAGAGTTCCTTGAGAACAAAAACCAGTAAAAACTAATATATATATATATGGAAATCTCTGCATCATGACGGAAAATGTACACATGGAGGACCAAAAAAAAAGTTTTCAAAGCACACAAGATGGATTTCTCTTTAAGCACACCAGGGTTACGGAATTTTGTCACCAAGGCCTTAATATAACTTGGCTACAGAACAGATAATAAAATATTATGACTGATATTTCAACAGAAAAAAAGGGGGTGGGGGTTATGTCTAAAACGTGATCCAATAGTGCCTGATACTCTAGTGATGTATGTAATAGAGGACATCATATGGGCAAAATTAATGAACAATCAGGGCAAAGCCCATACGACTCACATGCTTGACCTTGACCTTTATATGACCTTGACCTTCAGATGACCTTCAAGGTCAAGGTCAACCAACTAAACCTACCAATGACATCATACACTAAGAAATGCTTTACACATTTTTCCTACCAAAATACATGTGACCTTGACCCAAGGTCAAGGTCATCCAAGGTCATGCAACACAAAGCTGTTAATTCAAGACATAGGAAGCACAATGGTGCTTATTGGCACTTTCTACCATGAGATATGGTCACTTTTAGTGGTTCACTACCCCATTTTGGTCACATTTCATAAGGGTCAAAGTGACCTTGACCTTGATGATATGTGACCAAATGTGTCTCATGATGAAAGTATAACATGTGCCCCACATAATTATTAAGTTTGGAAGAGTTATCTTCCATAGTTCAGGGTCAAGGTCACTTCAAAATATGTATACAATCCAACTTTGGAGAGCTCCTGTGACCTTGACCTTGAAGCAAGGTCAACCAAACTGGTATCAAAAGATAGGGCTTACTTTGCCCTATATACCATATATAGGTCAGGTATCCAATCTCAAAAACTTCAGAGAAAATTGAGAAAATGTGAAAAATGACTGTTTTTTAGACAACATTTATGGCCCCTGCGACCTTGACCTTGAAGCGAGGACAAGTCACTATGTATATTTTTTTAGGCCTTGTCATCATACACCATCATGCCAAATTGGGTGTTGATAGACTTAATAGTCTCCGAGAAAAATCCAACGTTAAAGTTTTTCACGGACGCCCGGACGCCCGGACGCCCGGACGCCCGGACGCCCGGACGCCCGGACGCCCGGACGGACGACACGGGTGAGTACATAGACTCACTTTTGCTTCGCATGTGAGTCAAAAAAAACAACATATTTGGCTTGATTTAATATTTATTCTTCTGCTCTAACAAGCATACAACAAAAACCTTTCTCACTCCTCTCACTTGAAACATGACAGCTCGCTCACACATTTTCCATGAAATCTTCAATGACACAAGGGAAATGACATCTCAGCCCTCAGCTGCCAAACTGCACTTACAACCAGCATCGTGGATTTGTTCATGCAGAAACATTTCAACAGAGACTCGTTGCCTTGGATACTGAAGCTTGCATCAGGTCTGTAGAGAAAACACCAAGGGAAAAGGTGCAGCAAAGTGCTGAGGCTGTACACACAGACAAATGTCATTGTACACAGGTGTCCGGAAGAAAACTACAAGTAAGCGAAATAAGTTATGAACTTTGAGCATGACCATGAGGGTTTTCACATTCTCTACACAATGTCTTCAGCACACAATGTCCACTTTCAATACGTCAAATTCACATTGAACAGAATGCACTTGTAAATAGTATTTGCAACCACAGATTACTCAAAAACCCACAAGCATAACAAATGCAAGAACGATGAAAATCCCCAATTATCACATGTTAGTGAGAAGAAAAAAAACCAGGTGGAAAAAAATCAACACAGATTAATATTCCTTCTGTTCAGTTTTCCTCTTACTTCCAATTCATCCACCCTCCCTCCCCCAACCCCCTCCCCTTCCCCATAAAAATACAAATAATAACAAACTCTCTGACCATGTAATGTCCAAAAGAACTTTGTTGTTTTCTAATGCATGCACTCTATATAAAAGTATTTTACAACCTGTCCCCACAAAGCAGTTGCCTCACTGACGCGTACACCAGTGAATGTACAGCCAGGATTTCTAGTGCAGGCTCAGATCAAAACTCGTCGTGGAGGAAGTGGGCGCCGGCGGAAGACTCCGAGGAGGGCTTGATGAAGATTCCCTCTGCCGCCTGCCAGTAGTTCAGCTCGTTGGGCGAGGGGTAGCCACTCACCTCCCGCTGCCCGTGGATGGGACGGCCGTAGGAGTCGCCATTGATATGGAGGTAGCTGGGGAAGGAAGACAGAGAACCCCATGTCTCAGCAATGCGTACATGCACACACACAAGCATGCAACCGAGAGGAGATAGACCCTTTTGAATCATCACAGGATTTTCCTCAGAAGCAAGATCTGTAATTCACTCTGAAACAAGTAATTGCAGATGATCAAACTAGAAACAAACGCTTTTTCAGTTGAATTTGATCTGTAGCCATTACATGGGTTGGTGACACAAAGCCTGCCTAATGACACTGAATGAAGAAAAGAAAGCTTCCAAAACAATGCTGCAGTACAAACTTTTTGGGCGTAAACAAAGGATAAGGCCAGAGCCACTTAAAGCTCCCTCTTTAGCTGAAACACCTGGCTGCTGGGCTTCGGGTCCGGTCCCAGGAGCTCTGCTAAGATGGTTCCAAGTATCGAGAGGTTCCGGGGGGGGGCATTGGGTCAGATCATTGGAAAAAAAAATAATGCTTCCTTTACAAATTTGTGGAAAAATATTCAGCAATTTTGTGAAAAACAAAAACACTTCCTTTTAGATATATAAAATAGAATGACAATAATTTAACAAAATAAAGATAAATAAGAAAGAGGCAAAATATTGCAAAATGGAATGAAATATAACAAGCTGGAACACCTTCAAAACAAAAGTTTTCCCACTGCAAATAAAAACCACTGCATCACCTTCGGCCAGGCCGCAGTCAAAGGGGAGACAATTCACAACATTTCTGTCTCGGTTATCAGCAGATCTGGAGCTCAACTTGTGTCTTTGCTGCAGACAGAAACTTCCCTCTGGCTGCAAATGGAAACTTTTTCCTGGCTGCAGACAGAAACTTTCCCCTGGCTGCAGACAGAAACTTTCCCCTGGCTGCAGACAGAAACTTTCCCTGGCTGCAGACAGAAACTTTCCCCTGGCTGCGGAAAGAGCCTCCCTCTACACGGCCTCCAGCTCCCACCCCCCAGTTGCTGACGTCACTGCTGTGTGCAAAAAGCATCCAGTCCTTTTCCTTGTGGGGGTAAATGGCACGCTTGTAGTGTGTGTGTGTGTGTGTGTGAGGTGTAAAGCTAGGACTGTACAAGAAAATCTCCCTGTGGACTTTCAACAGAAAAGAGACAGGAACAGAAAATGATGGATAGAGGCATTGTTAGGTAATAGCCTCGTTTTTTTCTTCTTCTTCTTTTAACAGCCATCTACTTCCTGTGTGTATTTCACAGATACTGAAGATCCGAAGGCAAAAGATGGTCTGCCGGATTCCAGAAGACAAAACAAATAATGATCATAAAGAGCGTTGGGAGGTGTTGGGATCACAGGTTTAGTATGGAGACAAATGTTTGGGGCCTGAAACAATCGTTTCCATACTAAACATGTGATTCCAAAACCTCCCAGCGATCTTTGTGATCATTATTTGTTTTGAATATCCGAAAATAAATCCTGCGTAGTTTTTTTTAACTTTGGGGGAACATTTGTTAGCATCCTCAAAACAGTACCATTGTTCTGGGAAGAACACACTGATACAATGTCCAATAACTGTCAATGGTAAATAATTTTGCCTCGTTTTTTCAAACTCCTCATGGGTGGAGACACCCGGCAGCGGTCCACAGTGGAGACAGCAGTGGGAGAGTGGGAGCAGCAGTCACAGCCATACCCCCTCTCCTTGCTGCCTGCAGTGACCCTCCTTGAGACAGACACATGGCTGCAGTGATAACTGATTGAGAAAGAGACTTGCTTTGATTTTCTACATCCAACACTGGAAATAATGTAAGGTTCTGAGTATTAGGCCGAGATGAGTTACCTCCCTTTATGCAGTATGCCGTTCAACCTCTCGCCAAAAGTTATTTCATTGTTTTTAGGTTGCAGTAAAAACAACAAAAACAATCGCAAGACCTTTTTCTCCTGCCAGTTAAAGAAAGCTTTTTCTACAATCTAGTCATCAAATTTTCATGTCCTTCAGTGTTGGCTCGTTAGTATCACTTTATCCCAAAGACTACCTACACTCATAAAATGTTAAAGGTTTTCAATTATGTGCAGATGATTAAATCATGGAACATTTCGAGAAATTAAGCCATGATTTTCAAAGTTGGGGCATGAAATCTTTATGACACCAGAGTTTTTGCTGCTCATTTCTTCCTGCACCACAGGGACGACAAAACTACTACAGGGAAAGCAGGTTTCATTTCTCCTATCAACCACTGGGAGAGTCACCAGTGAAATAAATATACGTGTACATCTATTTGGCTCAGGCATGGATTTCCTGGGAAATATTTGTAGGAAGACTCATATCCTGTTGTTTCACATCTGCAAAGTATCTGATGCGAGCTGAAAAAATTAGTCATTGGTTTATTCTAAAATATTTTGGTGACAGTTTCTGTCTTTTTGTAAATACACCTCTCCAGCCTTTTCCCTCCTTTTAAAAGTATGTTCCTGCCTCTGGCATGTACACATTTTTTGGGGGGACTGTCATTAAATTCAATTTTTTAATTTTAGAGTTTTCAATAAAAGAAGTGTAAATTTTATAAATAACAAGTGTTTTTGAAAAAGTTTTTTACTCAAGGTGCACAGAGAGACTCTGATCATAACCAAGGACCGAACCCACAATGTCCCGTTGGCGACCAAGTCTGATGACAACAACTGCAGTCAGTAACGCCAGCATCCGGTGTAACACGTCTCTCAAGCTTCTCTGCCTGTTGGCAGCCATTCAAGCAGTCAGTGGGTCATCACCCGATCTCAAAGAAAGTTTTCAGGCTCTCCAAAGCGACTCACCTCTCAGTGGGCCATCACCCGATCTCAAAGAAAGTTTTCAGGCTCTCCAAAGCGACTCACCTCTCAGTGACGACATGCTTGAAGCGGATTTTCTCCTGGCGACTCCAGTATTTGTCGGAACACACCACCACCCAGTGGTCTCCTGTAGACCAAGTGAACACAGCAACTTGGTGAGAGATTTTGTGGACACAGAGCAACTGAGACACAGAACACACATATGGAATGCACAAGAAAACACGAGTGTGTGTGTGTTTGTTGTGTGTAGTTTTGTATTTTCTTGTGTGCACACACACACGCACGCACAAGAAAAAAAACTACTTACACACAATAAATAAACACACACAAAAATTATACATAACACACAAACACACACGAAAAAAAGAACCACACACACACAAAACAGACAGACACACACACACACACACACACACACACACACACACATGCACACGCACACACAAACACACACACACACACACAAACAGAACTATGGAGACAACACATCTTGGTTTGAGTGCAGAGCTACAGAAACACAAATTCACAGAGAAACGGAGGTACAAAGACAGAATTTCTGGGACAGTGAGTGATGTAGCTACAGAGAGAAATAAGTTCTGGGACGATATTATTAACCAGAGACAGTGAGTGACATAGCTACAGAGAGAGATAATTTCTGGGACAAATATACGGAGACAGTGTGTGACATAGCTACTGAGACAGATAATTTCTGGGACAAATATACAGAGACAGAGAGTGACATAGTTATAGAGACAAAGTGTTTCTGGGATAAATATGCAGAGACAGTGACTGAGTGAGTGACATAGCTACAGAGACAGAATTTCTGGGACAAATATATGGAGACAGTGAGTGACATAGCTATAGAGACAAAGAATTTCTGGGACAAATATACAGAGACAGTGAGTGACATAGCTACAGAGACAGATACTTTCTGGGACAAATATACAGAAACAGTGAGTGACATAGCTACAGAGACAGATAATTTCTGAGACAAATATACAGAGACAGTGAGTGACATAGCTACAGAGACAGATACTTTCTGGGACAAATATACAGAGACAGTGAGTGACATAGCTACAGAGACAGATAATTTCTGAGACAAATATACAGAGACAGTGAGTGACATAGCTACTGAGACAGAGAATTTCTGAGACAAATATACAGAGACAGTGAGTGACATAGCTATAGTGACAGAGAATTACTGGGATAAGTGCGCTGATTCAGTGAGTGAGAGAGCTATAGTGACAGAGAATTACTGGGATAAGTGCGCTGATTCAGTGAGTGAGAGAGCTACAGAGACAGAGAATTACTGGGATAAGTGTGCTGATTCAGTGAGTGAGAGAGCTACAGAGACAGAGAATTACTGAGACAAATATACAGAGACAGTGAGTGACATAGCTACTGAGACAGAGAATTTCTGAGACAAATATACAGAGACAGTGAGTGACATAGCTACAGAGACAGAGAATTACTGGGATAAGTGTGCTGATTCAGTGAGTGAGAGAGCTACAGAGACAGAGAATTACTGGGATAAGTGCGCTGATTCAGTGAGTGAGAGAGCTACAGAGACAGAGAATTACTGGGATAAGTGTGCTGATTCAGTGAGTGAGAGAGCTACAGAGACAGAGAATTACTGGGATAAGTGTGCTGATTCAGTGAGTGAGAGAGCTACAGAGACAGTGAGTGAGAGAGCTACAGAGACAGTGAGTGAGAGAGCTACAGAGACAGTGAGTGAGAGAGCTACAGAGACAGTGAGTGAGAGAGCTACAGAGAGCCACAGGGACATCTGGGCTTCCTACCTTCATCCCCTTCACCCCCATCCCCAAATGCCGAGACCTCCAGGTTGTGGGAGAGGGGGGACTGGAAGTGGTGGCTGTGCAGGTTGCGCTTGGTGGCCAGGTGCGTCAGTCGGATGGTCTGGCCACACTTGATGGGATTCCTGCCAACACCACACACATAAACGTGACAAAGACTGGATCTCCACAGCTGCTGTCACCATCGCAGAGCATTACTAAAAACTGCTCCTGTACACAGGAATCTGATGCAGGAAAATATGCTTTGCGCAGAGTTCTTAGTTGCAAGAGGTCATTGACTTTGACTTCTGTTGGTCATTGTGATGTTTGGGCTTCACACAACCCCCCCCACCCCCTCCCCACCACCACCCCCTCCCCACCACCACCCCCTCCCACCCTGAAATGAGTCATGAGCCAGACTGCTACATAGACAGATGACTTGATGAAACATGTCTTCCAAGAAAAAGCCAGTGTGTGAGTTTTCATAATAGCATCCACAGCCCAGCCTGGTGAATTTACTTCCACTAGCTGGCTGTGTCAAAGGTCATTCCTACTTTGACTCAGTCTGCAAGGGTCAAAAGTGACTGATGATGAAAAGGGGGTCAATGATGTCATCCTTTACTCCATAACAGATGGTCAATAACATACACAAAAACAGTGGATGTTTCTTAGATGACAATAGTAACAAGAAGGGCAAAGCCCATACGACTCACATGCTTGACCTTGACCTTTATATGCCCTTGACCTTCAGGTGACCTTCAAGGTCAAGGTCAAACAACTAAACCTACCAATGACATCATACACTAAGATATGCTTTACACTTTTTTCCTACCAAAATACATGTGACCTTGACCCACGGTCAAGGTCATCCAAGGTCATGCAACACAAAGCTGTTAATTCAAGACATAGGAAGCACAATGGTGCTTATTGGAACTTTCTACCATGAGATATGGTCACTTTTAGTGGTTCACTACCCCATTTTGGTCACATTTCATAAGGGTCAAAGTGACCTTGACCTTGATGACATGTGATTAAATGTGTCTCATGATGAAAGTATAACATGTGTACTACAATGTTATGAAGTTTGAAACAGTTATCTTCCATAGTTCAGGGTCAATGTCACTTCAAAATATGTATACAATCCAACTTTGAAGAGCTCCTGTGACCTTGACCTTGAAGCAAGGTCAACCAAACTGGTATCAAAAGATAGGGCTTACTTTGCCCTATATACCATATATAGGTCAGGTATCCAATCTCAAAAACTTCAGAGAAAATTGAGAAAATGTGAAAAATGACTGTTTTTTAGACAACATTTATGGCCCCTGCAACCTTGACCTTGAAGCAAGGACAAGTCACTATGTATGTTTTTTGAGGCCTTGTCATCATACACCATCATGCCACATTTGGTATTGATAGACTTAATAGTCTCCGAGAAAAATCCAACGTTAAAGTTTTCGGACGCCCGGACGGACGAAACGGGTGAGTACATGTATAGACTCACTTTTGCTTCGCATGTGAGTCAAAAATCACAGATTATTCATTGTCCTGTATGCATGGAGACAGTTACTTGGATCCAAAATACAGACTGGTTAGTCTCCATTGTGAAAAGCTGGTGTCAATGAGATTTAGGTTAATAGCTCATATGCTCATTTCCTCATGAATATTGATTGACCTGCCAGTCTTATGGATAGTTGGTCAGTCAGTTGGTCAGTCAGACAGTTGGTCCAGCAGTCAGTGGGCCAGCCAGCTAGTCACACTTAGCTAGCTAGCAATGCATCATTTAACCCAGCCAGTCAGCTAGCTTTTAAGGGGAGGTTCCAATGTAAAATTATAAGAAATGTCATCCTGTAGAATTGGCCATGATTTCAAGTAAAATCAACATACAGCCATGATTTTAGCCAACCAAGTTCTACAACAAACATACTACACATAGACATAAGTTCATGANNNAGTGACAT
Source organism: Theodoxus fluviatilis (assembly GCA_034096865.1). Lineage (NCBI taxonomy): Eukaryota > Metazoa > Mollusca > Gastropoda > Cycloneritida > Neritidae > Theodoxus > Theodoxus fluviatilis. The sequence continues at coordinate 10,436 of JAWQFJ010000269.1, read as the reverse complement.
AGCTACTGAGACAGATAATTTCTGGGACAAATATACAGAGACAGTGAGTGACATAGCTATAGAGACAGAGAATTTCTGGGATAAATGATGCAGTGATCAGTGAGTGACATAGCTACAGAGACAGAATTTCTGGGACAAATATGCAGAGTACAGTGAGTGACATAGCTATAGAGACAAGAATTTGTGGGACAAATATATACGGAGACAGTGAGTGACATAGCTACAGAGACAGAGAATTTCTGAGACAAATATACAGAGACAGTGAGTGACATAGCTACAGAGACAGATAATTTCTGAGACAAATATACAGAGACAGTGAGTGACATAGCTATAGTGACAGAGAATTACTGGGATAAGTGCGCTGATTCAGTGAGTGAGAGAGCTACAGTGACAGAGAATTACTGGGATAAGTGCGCTGATTCAGTGAGTGAGAGAGCTACAGAGACAGTGAGTGAGAGAGCTACAGAGACAGTGAGTGAGAGAGCTACAGAGACAGTGAGTGAGAGAGCTACAGAGACAGTGAGTGAGAGAGCTACAGAGAGCCACAGGGACATCTGGGCTTCCTACCTTCATCCCCTTCACCCCCATCCCCAAATGCCGAGACCTCCAGGTTGTGGGAGAGGGGGGACTGGAAGTGGTGGCTGTGCAGGTTGCGCTTGGTGGCCAGGTGTGTCAGTCGGATGGTCTGGCCACACTTGATGGGATTCCTGCCAACACCACACACACAAAGACTGGATCTCCACAGCTGCTGTCACCATCGCAGAGCTTTACCAAAAACTGCTCCTGAACACAGGAATCTGATGCAGGAAAATATGCTTTGCGCAGTGTTCTTAGTTGCAAGAGGTCATTGGCTTTGACTTCTGTTGGTCATTGTGATGTTTGGGCTTCACACAACTCCCCCCACCCCCTCCCCACCACCACCCCCTCCCCACCCCATCCCACCCTGAAATGAGATGAGCCAGACTGCTACATAGACTGATGATTTGATGAAACATGTCTTCCAAGAAAAAGCCAGTGTGTGAGTTTTCATTATAACATCCACAGCCCAGCCTGGTGAATTCACTTCCACTAGCTGGCTGTGTCAAAGGTCATTCCTACCTTGACTCAGTCTGCAAGGGTCAAATGTGACTGATGATGATAAGGGGGTCAATAACGTCATCCTTTACTCCATAACAGATGGTCAATAACATACACAAAAACGGTGGATGTTTCTTAGATGACAATAGTAAAAATCACAGATTATTCATTGTCCTGTATGCATGGAGACAGTTACTCGGATCCAAAATACAGACTGGTTAGTCTCCATTGTGAAAAGCTGGTGTCAATGAGATTTAGGTAATAGCTCATATGACCATTTCCTCTTGAATTTGATTGGCCTGCCAGTCTTATGGATAGTTGGTCAGTCAGTTGGTCAGTCAGACAGTTGGTCCAGCAGTCAGTGGGCCAGCCAGCTAGTCACACTTAGCTAGCTAGCAATGCATCATTTAACCCAGCCAGTCAGCTAGCTTTTAAGCCAGCCAGTCAGCATTTAAAGCCAGCCAGCTTTTAAGCCAGCCACCAGCACATCAGCCAGCTTTAAGCCAGCCAGTCAGCCAGCCAGCTTTTAAGCCAGCCAGCTTTTAAGCCAGCCAACCAGCACATCAGCCAGTCAGCTAGCTTTTAGCCAGCCCAGCCAGCACTTGCTTTTAGCCAGCCAGCCAGCTTTTAAGCCAGCCAGTCAGCCAGACAGCTTTTAAGCCAGCCAGCCAGCCAGCTTTAAAGCCAGCCAACCAGCACATCAGCCAGCCAACTTTGATGCCAGCCAGCCAGCCTTTAAGTCAGCCAGCCAGCCAACTTTTAAGCCAGCCAGCTTTTAAGCCAGTCAGCCAGCCAGCTTTTCTTTCAGCCAGCCAGCCAGCCAGCCAGCCAGCCAGCCAGCCAGCCAGCCAGCCATTCACAAAGAGGGGAGAGTCTCACCCTCTGGGACAGGCGCCTCCAATCTTGGGTTTGACCTGCCAGGAGAGAGAGAGAGAGAGAGAGAGAGAGAGAGAGAGAGAGAGAGAGAGAGAGAGAGAGAGAGAGAGAGAGAGAGAGAGACAGACAGAGACACAGAGAGAGAGAGAGAGAGAGAGAGAGAGAGAGAGAGAGACAGAGACAGAGACAGAGACAGAGACAGAGAGACAGACAGAGAGAGACACAGAGAGAGAGAGGAGAGAGAGAGAGAGAGAGAGAGAGAGAGAGAGAGAGAGAGAGAGAGAGAGAGAGAGAGAGAGAGAGAGACAGACAGACAGAGACAGAGAGACAGACAGACAGAGACAGAGAGAGAGAGAGAGAGAGAGAGAGAGAGAGAGAGAGAGAGAGAGAGAGAGAGAGAGAGAGAGAGAGGACTTATAGTGGATTGGAGTGATGCATGCTTGTAGGCTGTAAGCCTATCAGTATCAGACATGCTGTGCCGATACCAGAAATCAGCATTTCACCTGCTTCAACCAGTCTCACCTGCTGGCCACTTCCAGAACCATACTTGACATCATGTGAATGCAGACGAACTCTGTGTGCTGTATTCAATACTTTCAGCACTGATCCACATGTAACAAACTCATAGTCCATATCTGTAATGAAAACAAACATCAAACCATCACAATCCCAGTCAGCTGATCATTTTCCATAGCAAGAGGCTGACTTTTGAAATGAAGTTTGACTAGTAAGCAAAGTACAAAAACACAGCAGGATTTAAGGCTGACTTTTGAAATGAAGCTTGAGTATTGAGCAAAGTACAAAAACACAGCAGGATTTGTGGCTGACATTTGAAATGAAGTTTGAGTAGCGAGCAAAGTACAAAAACACGGCAGGATTTGTGGCTGACTTTTGAAATGAAGTTTGAGTATTCAGCAAAGTACAAAAAGTGAAAAACACAGCAGGATTTGTGGCTGACTTTTGAAATGAAGTTTGAGTATTGAGCAAAGTACAAAAACACAGCAGGATTTGTGGCTGACTTTTGAAATGAAGTTTGAGTAGTGAGCAAAGTACAAAAACACAGCAGGATTTGTGGCTGACTTTTGAAATGAAGTTTGAGTATTGAACAAAGTACAAAAACACAGCAGTTTTTGTGGTTGATGATGTAAATGATGAGCAGCATAGAGGGTGAGAGAGGGTGGGGATGGATGGATGGATGGAGTTTTATGGCTTATCAGTCTCTGTAGGCTATGTAAGGCCATTGAGCATGAAAATCACTATAACAGTTTAGAGTAAACGCAAATCAAGTCACGATGTCCCCAGTTATTCGCCTCTTATGAATCGCTTAGGGAGACGCGGTGGGTCAATTCTTACCCCGAACCCACAGGGGGAGGGAGGGGTTGGGGAGAGAGAGAGAGAGAGAGAGAGAGAGAGAGAGAGAGAGAGAGAGAGAGAGAGAGAGAGAGAGAGAGAGAGAGAGAGAGAGAGAGAGAGAGAGAAGAGCAGTTGTGCTGCATGGTTGAAAGATTGCATTTGACTTTGAGGGAAGTGTAAAATCAACTATTTGTTTAACTCTCCGCCTTCTCTCCCATCTACTTGTCCTGCCGTGAATGCTGCTGCTGCTCCTCCTCTTTTCTTCTTATTCTGTATTATGTCGTCAAATGCTAACAATCTGCTTTTCCAAATGAACATCTCGTTTGGGGGGAGGTAACTCTTTCATGGCGCTAGCTTGTGGTTTATTTACAATTCACTAATAGAGCAATCGAATGTAAAAAGAAGCCGTCTGACTATAAAATAAGCAAACAGTGCAGTTTAGTCATTACGAGAAGGGGAGATCATCAAATGGAGCTTGAATCAAAGTAAAAGATACAGAGGAAAACAAAATTACAGAAGTGGGTGGTCGAACTGGCACGTTCGTGATCGTGATTGGTTGACGGCGAGATTCGTAACAAAAATTGTCTGCGCTTTGTAACATGACACGACTAGCCACTAAATCGTGATATAAATTCCAACCTGGAACTTGTGCGCATATGAAAAGCGAAGAAGCACGAATCATGAAAATATCCATACAATAATCGAACCACAAAACGGAGAAGACGGAAGCACCATACAAGACTGGACCCAGAAAGACAGCTTGAACTTGAAGCTTCTCTCGTCTGCAAGTTTAACCGGCAGGCAAGATTGGCCAAAGGAACGACAACTGGTAAACCACTCAAAAACTCATTTCCAACAGATTGAGTGTGAGTTTGGATGTAAAAAGAGACTCACCTTTCACCTGGGCCATAACGGCCAGCACGCAAAGCAGAATTAATGACAGAATGTACTGCATTTCTCTGGCAGCGAAAGCCATGCCGACACGTAAGGCATTCGCGTTGCACTAAATGGACTCTCTATGTACTAAAGAGTCGACATCAGAGTTGTCTATCCTTGGACCTCCGCCCAGAAAAGTTTACAGGTTTTATTTGGTGACGCGTATGAAAATCAATCTGAAAGTCTCCACAGGTATCTTATGATAAGCACACTAAACAGCAAGACATGACATGGATGTGATGATGATAAGTGAAAACTTCTGCGAGAGATTGAAAAAATGGTGGGAAGGCTTAATAATATATTGGGTGAAGGATGGGGACATTCTAGTAAACTAGAGACTTAATTCGCCTCGGGTTCACAGAATGGGATGGAAATGGAGAGTGAGGGATGGGAAATAATGCATGCAGTGTTGTTCTTTTTCATACTGGAAAATCGGGAAACACAGGTCTTGAAGGTGTGGCGTGAATCTGTCGGGAGAGTCCAGGGCTGTACTTCAGTGCAATAGACACCCAGTGCCACAGACATAGTCCAGTGGCTAGAGCTCTCACTTGCAGCCGTTTTCTACTTGCAGTTGCGGTGTTCAAAGCTGCATGGATCCGAGAGTTGCATCCACAGACAAGTCACTCAACTGGCACAGCCTGTCCTAGCCAGAAGAAAAGCCAGGCTCCCAATACAGCAACGTTGATACCGTAGTGCTATCAGCTCTTGATGTGACCATGAGCAACATAGGGGTGGAATACCCTGCAGGGAGTGGAGATGCTGCTGGTACCCGACTTGTGTGCACCCAATCTGTCTATAACTGTGTTTGTCAGGTGCCAGTAGAGGGTGGAATACCCTGCAGGGAGTGGAGATGCTGCTGGTACCCGACTTGTGTGCACCCAATCTGTCTATAACTGTGTTTGCCAGGTGCCAGTAAAAGACTGATTGTGTCCCAGTGACCAGGGGTAAAGCATTTGATCCCCAGAAGTGGGTGACAAGATGCAATACAAAACCACCGGTGTACCTTTCCGTGATCCACAGATCTTGCAACAGCTGCAGCACATATAATGCAAAAACTGGGCAAAGTGATGAATGAGTGAATGAATGAATGAATGAGTGAGTGAGTGAATGAACAAATGAATGAATGAATGAATGAACGAACGAACAAACAAATCAATGAACGAATGAATGAACGAACGAATGAATGAATGAGTGAATGAATGAGTGAATGAATGAACAAATGAATGAACGAATGAGTGAATGAATGAATGAACGAAAGAGTGAATGAATGAACAAATGAATGAACGAATGAATGAATGCACGAATGAATGAACGAATGAGTGAATGAATGAATGAACGAATGAATGAATGAATGGAGCTTAATGGCATATCAGCCTGGAGAAGGTTGGAGCAGAGCAATTCGGGTCATGGTGTCCCTTGACATTCACCTCTTAGAAATCAAATAAGGCAATGTGGGGGGTCTATCCTCCCCCCACCCCACCCTCCCCCCCCCCCTCTTACACAAATAAGGCAATGTGGGGGGTCTATCCCCCCCCCCCTCTTACACAAATAAGGCAATGTGGTGGGGCTATCCTCCCCCCCAATGCACAGGGCTTGGGTGTGATAAAACTCGAGCCTTACTGCCACTGTGTGCATGCCCACCTCTCTGGCAACAAGTCCCCTGTGGGTTGGGGGTCAGAATAGACCCACCGCATCTTCCTATGCAATTCCTATGAGGCGAATAACTAGGGGCAACATGACTTAATTTTTGCTTACTCTAAACTGTTCTAGTGATTCTTATGCTTAGTGGTCCTGTATAGCCTACAAAGGCTGATAGGCCCAAAAAGGCCATCCATCCATCCATCCAGCTACAATTACATTAACCCTTTCCCTACCCAGCTTGACACTATCTCCTACTGCCATATGGTCAGCTTCTGTGTTTCCAAGACACTGTGTGTCTATGGCTTTGATCATCATTGCAACTGGTAGTGGGCATAGAGGGGTGTAGAAGGAAACTACTGAGTCTGCATGGCAGCAAAGAGGCTATATTATATATATACATTTTAATATTTTTTATGTTTTAATTACTAGTGATATACAAGTAGTTCTTTTGAACTATGCTAGTAAACTATGTTAACTAGTCCTAGATGTGTTACAGAGGTGACACTTTAGCTACATTTCCTATCCAGTGGTTGGTCTGGTCTCAGAGTATATCTGCATTCCATTGGTCTGGTCTCAGAGTATATCTGCATTCCATTGGTCTGGTCTCAGAGTATATCTGCATTCCATTGGTCTGGTCTCAGAGTATCTCTGCATTCCATTGAGCACAGTTCCAGCTGGAAACTGCAATAGTTCATGTCAGTCCAGTCAGAGCAACTCCTGACAAGGGCATTCAGCCAAAATGTCAGTCCAGTCAGAGCAACTGCTGACAAGGGCATTCAGCCAAAATGTCAGCCCTGTAACACTTCTAGGGTTAACCATTCACCACACACAAAATGCAATTACAAAGACCATTTACAATTACATTCACCATTTTCATGAACAAGTTCTTAAAATTTATGTAGTAGATGCAACTAAAAATCTTTAATGAAGGCATCATTACACGGGCCACACGAGTGGACACGTCCGAGGAGAGGGGTGTGAGCAAGACAGCCAAGCTGGGGGCAAACATAAAATGGTGGGACACAACATCTGATTGGCTGCATTTTTACATGGTTTTTTTTAAATCCTCGAATCCATCTGTCATTCCATGTATGAATCACTGTGAATTTACAGAGAAATAACCAACCAAGATCATTTGCCAGTCAGACATTGTTCCTTGCTAGTGTCATATCCTAGATCGTAGAGTATCCGAAAACGTAGAGCGTGACCTACTTGCATATTATTAACATGACGTGTTCACCGCAAAATCTTGTTTTCTTGTCTGTGATCAGTCAAGTACTTTTTTCTATACTGGGATCTTCAGTACTCTCTAACACAGGTTTTTTTTTAAATCCCTAAAGAGGAAATATTGCACAACACTCAGTGCTTCAGATTGTTTTCCGACTTCATGGGCCCAATGACCCATGGCCAGGCAAAATGATGGGTCAATTTTGAAAAACATGGGTCATTAACAATCAAACCTTCACTGCAAACAGAATGACCCTCCACCCCACACATGACACCCCTACAGCCCCCCCCCCCCCCCCCCCCCCCTCCACACATACACAAATGAATAATGAAAAAAGCAAAAAAATTAAATAAACAAACACATGTCAAGCTGTGTGTCTTTCAGTTGCTTTATTGTCTCTTTTAACATTTCGTTCTGTGGACACAGAATCATGATCACTCAAAACCCACTCTATTCTTTCTTGGTAGCATGATGTTTTGTTTAAACAAACTTGGTTTTAGGGTCTAACACAATGAAATCTAACAGAGATCTGCTTCAACCAGTCAAACACAACACAAAATCACTCCTCTACACACATACACACCACAAAAATGTTGCAGCGAGTCCAAAGAGTTTAGTCTTAACTTGTTTTTTGCCATCCAGCAAATTACACACACAAATACACAACAGTCCACAGAATTTCCTTCTGAATAACTCCATCAATAGGTCCTAGGACAGTCTCGTGCCCTAGTTCTTCTTGAACAGGTAGCGGTTGCGACTTTCCGCCCACACCTGCACTGCACGGTTAAAGGGCATGTCCTGGAAGATAGGCCCATCAATGCACACCCTCATCAGCTGGTCACAGTGTGTGCTAGAGAGTGCATGCTCTCCCTCTCTGTGTTTGGACGTAATTTTGCACAGAGAACGATCTTTCACAGTCTGCTGTGTGGATGGGCAGTGTCAGGGCCACAGCTGTCAGCTTCTTTAAATTTGGAAATTCATCAGCTGCAAGGTAGAATTTGGCGATCATCTGCCAAAGGGTGACGAAATCATCTCTGGGAAAGTGTTCACTGAGAACTGTTCTCTTGAGCAGCCTCCATTCTTGCCAAGTCTCGTCTCTGTTGATGAACGGCTGAGCAGTTTTCAGTGAGCAGTTCTGGCCCTTGCAGACCCAGGAGTGGGTCTTCTCGTCAGCAAACGGTTGAAGAAGTTTCTCCATTTGTTCCATGCCCCAGTCATCCAGCTTTATCTTGTCAACAAATGAAATCGGCCTCATAGCTAGAACGTTGAATGCCTGGAGCAGCTCCGCATCAGGAAATCTCTTATCCAGATTGGAGAGGACTTCTTCTACAAATGAGGGCAGCAGAGTAGAGGAGACTTTCTGAACCAGAACGGTGATTTTACATTGCTTGTAGGTCTTTTCTTCGAGATCAAAGTCCTGTTTCAGTGCACTCAGGTGTTGACAAAATCAGACTTGCACTGCTCCACATGGACATCAGCTTTGGAAGGAGCTAGTAAGAGATAAAAACTAAACAGTTATCGCTTGCTTTATTCATGCAAAACATTGAAGACAACGTCAACTGACGTTGGTTTTCTTCAGTTTCTTTTCTAAGCCTTTTCTTCGGTGGCATCTTGATTCCGCACACGTGTGAGAGTCTGTGCAAGGTAAACTGATAGATGTTCGCTGATTTGGTTGTTTGCTGGCTATTAGCCAATCACACAGAGCGATGCATCGATGCTATGCAAAGCAGCAGTTTGACTTGACGTTGTCGACGTTTGAGGCCTGTTCATCGGTTTGGCGTCGGTTTTGGTACACCGTGGTGTGGCCACATGTGCTTGGTGTGGCTTAGTGGTACAGACGGACCGAGGATCGATACAAGTTGGCGATTTTTATGACGCGCCCGGCTGGCGCATACATATTGAAAGTAACGCGCCATTCTGATAAAATATGCGCCAATGGCGCGGGCGAGCCAGCAATCTGAAGCACTGAACACTGTGGTAATTTATATTACGAAATATGAAGACAATCTGTCATTAGTTTGTGTCATAATTCTTGTTTGTAATTCTTCTGTGGGTGTCGCATTTTTGAAAAAGTATCTCAAGTCACTTGGCAAGTGGCTCTCTGTCCGACTTTTGCTTAAAAGCAAGGCACAAGCAAGAAGCATGGCTGGCGCAGTCTATAAATAGCTCCTAAAGCAGTTTTTGCGAAATTGATTTTTTTAAAAATATCAAATATTTTGACATTTGTGAGGATCTAGTCCTTACTCTTACACAGTAAACTTAGTTTAGGTGTTCTGCAGCAGTGGGTAAAGCAATCAGACTATAAATACAGTGAGAAACAATAAGTCACACTTCACAATTGCCTTGATACCAGCCACACTTCTAATGGTACAAATGAATTGATTACAACTAACCTCTCTTTGAATTCTTGAGCAAGAACCTCCATTTCAGCAACGCTGGTGGGCCACTTGATTAGCTCCCCTTGTCTCTGTGTCAGAATGCCACACACAGTGACCACAATCCGCTTCACGGAGCCCTTGTTCAGCCCAAATCTGTCAGCAATGCTTCTGCAAACATATTTACAACAAAACAATAACTCATACTCTCCTGATATGTGGGTTTTGGGATTCCAATCCATGACTATCTGTGGTTACATTACGTCACCAAAATCAGACCTCTTAAATCTTATGGGATTGGCGTCATAAGACACCATAATGGGAGAGTAAGAGTTAAAGAGACGTGCTTCTGTCAGCATTAGCAGCCAGCCCATTCATCCACCAAGCCATAATTTAAAATGTCATCATGGACTTAAAGTTAAAAATAAAATCAGAGGTGGGTCTGACAAATGTCAAGGGTAAAGAAGCAGTCTTCACATTACACGTAAAAATAAAATAAAAATACAATAAAAGCACAACCCACCCACCCCCAACAACAACAAAAAAGTCCACATTACACATGAATGCATTTTGCACACAAACACACACAAAAAAGCAATGTCACCAAACCTGCATGTTTCCATGTTTCCAATATACCACAGTGTGACCAAGACACTTTTCTCAAGACTTATGGTCCGCTCAGCATGCATGCTTGGTGCTATCCACTCCAAAAGTCTCTGCACACACACACGAAAAAAAGATTAAAATACAAACTAGCAACTTCATTTTCAATATTCCCCTCCCCCACACCCACCCACAAAAACCCCGACAACACCACCACAAAAAAGAGTATGTTCTTTAACACACAAAAAGGCGCACCACCCAATGTGGATAGGTGCCCTGTATAGGGATTGCCACAGTAATTGGAAGAAGAAGAAGAAAAGTCAAAATTGAAATCATGATGACTAAAA
>JAWQFJ010000268.1:72500-74465 GCA_034096865.1 Theodoxus fluviatilis | reverse complement strand
ACTGATGGCACCCCGAAACGCTAGCTCTTAAACTGTATGTTTAAGTTATCGCTTCCATTATGGATTTTACTTGTGTATCCACATAGGAAAACATATAAACTTTAGCACCAAAACGTCCACCCTCCGCCCTGTGTGCTTGGGTGGACGTAAGTATGTCTCAAGCTGTAGCAATCATCAAAGAGGCACACCTACATGCACGCGTACGTGGATGCATGCGTCCTAAAAATGTGTTAGCGTGTTTACAAGCACGCCCGACTTTGTGTGTATGAGAACCGCAGAGTGAGTGAGTGGAGTGGAGTGGAGTGGAGTGGAGTAGAGTGGAGTGGAGTGAAGAGGAGTGGAGAGGAGTGGAGTGGACTGAGTGGAATGGAATGGAGTGGGTTCAGTGGATTGAGTGGATTGGAGTGGAGTGAAGTGGAGTGGAGTGGAGTGGAGTGAAGTGAAGTGAAGTGAAGAGGAGTGGAGTGGAGTGAGTGAGAGAGTGAGTGAGTGAGTGAGTGAGTGAGTGAGTGAGTGAGTGAGTGAGTGAGTGAGTGAGTGAGTGAGTGAGTGAGTGAGTGAGTGAGTGAGTGAGTGAGTGAGTGAGTGAGTGAGTGAGTGAGTGAGTGAGTGAGTGAGTGAGTGAGTGAGTGAGTGAGTGAGTGAGTGAGTGAGTGAGTGAGTGAGTGAGTGAGTGAGTGAGTGAGTGAGTGAGTGAGTGCGTGAGTGCGTGAGTGCGTGAGTGAGTGAGTGAGTGAGTGAGTGAGTGAGTGAGTGAGTGAGTGAGTGAGTGAGTGAGTGAGTGAGTGAGTGAGTGAGTGAGTGAGTGAGTGAGTGAGTGAGTGAGTGAGTGAGTGAGTGAGTGAGTGAGTGAGTGAGTGAGTGAGTGAGTGAGTGAGTGAGTGAGTGAGTGAGTGAGTGAGTGAGTGAGTGAGTGAGTGAGTGAGTGAGTGAGTGAGTGAGTGAGTGAGTGAGTGAGTGAGTGAGTGAGTGAGTGAGTGAGTGAGTGAGTGAGTGAGTGAGTGAGTGAGTGAGTGAGTGAGTGAGTGAGTGAGTGAGTGAGTGAGTGAGTGAGTGAGTGAGTGAGTGAGTGAGTGAGTGAGTGAGTGAGTGAGTGAGTGAGTGAGTGAGTGAGTGAGTGAGTGAGTGAGTGAGTGAGTGAGTGAGTGAGTGAGTGAGTGAGTGAGTGAGTGAGTGAGTGAGTGAGTGAGTGAGTGAGTGAGTGAGTGAGTGAGTGAGTGAGTGAGTGAGTGAGTGAGTGAGTGAGTGAGTGAGTGAGTGAGTGAGTGAGTGAGTGAGTGAGTGAGTGAGTGAGTGAGTGAGTGCGTGAGTGAGTGAGTGAGTGAGTGAGTGAGTGAGTGAGTGAGTGAGTGAGTGAGTGAGTGAGTGAGTGAGTGAGTGAGTGAGTGAGTGAGTGAGTGAGTGAGTGAGTGAGTGAGTGAGTGAGTGAGTGAGTGAGTGAGTGAGTGAGTGAGTGAGTGAGTGAGTGAGTGAGTGAGTGAGTGAGTGAGTGAGTGAGTGAGTGAGTGAGTGAGTGAGTGAGTGAGTGAGTGAGTGAGTGAGTGAGTGAGTGAGTGAGTGAGTGAGTGAGTGAGTGAGTGAGTGAGTGAGTGAGTGAGTGAGTGAGTGAGTGAGTGAGTGAGTGAGTGAGTGAGTGAGTGAGTGAGTGAGTGAGTGAGTGAGTGAGTGAGTGAGTGAGTGAGTGAGTGAGTGAGTGAGTGAGTGAGTGAGTGAGTGAGTGAGTGAGTGAGTGAGTGAGTGAGTGAGTGAGTGAGTGAGTGAGTGAGTGAGTGAGTGAGTGAGTGAGTGAGTGAGTGAGTGAGTGAGTGAGTGAGTGAGTGAGTGAGTGAGTGAGTGAGTGAGTGAGTGAGTGAGTGAGTGAGTGAGTGAGTGAGTGAGTGAGTGAGTGAGTGAGTGAGTGAGTGAGTGAGTGAGTGAGTGAGTGAGTGAGTGAGTGAGTGAGTGAGTGAGTGAGTGAGTGAGTGA
>JAWQFJ010000268.1:0-67500 GCA_034096865.1 Theodoxus fluviatilis | reverse complement strand
AGCATTTACCTGGCTGACCTTGGGAGTAACGCCACAGAGGGGACAGGTTTGACTCCCTACCTGTCCGGGGCTGCCACCCTTGACCCCACAGTTCTGTCCACCTCCCCTGGCATGGCATCCAACGCTAGCAACGGGACGGGCAAGAACGGGACCGAGGTCTACACCAACGTTTACGACCTGCCTTGGTGGCAGGAACTCATTTTTATCACTATATTCGTCATCATGTTCGTGCTGGCCGCAGGGGGCAACATCATCGTCATCTGGATTGTGCTGGCCCACAAACGCATGAGGACAGTGACCAACTACTTCTTAGTGAACCTGGCCATGGCAGACGCCATGATATCCATCTTCAACACGCTCTTCAACACCATCTACAACCTGGAGCAGACCTGGTGGTTTGGGCGGGAGTACTGCAAGTTCGCGACCTTCATCTCCACCTGCACCATCTCCGTCAGCGTGCTCACCTTCATGGCAATCGCTGTAGACAGGTAAGGGAGCAGTTTGCGCAGAAGGAAGAAAGGCGTGAAGCGATGTTGAATGGGTGAGTGAATGAGTAGGTAGCGAGGTAGTGTGAAAGTGAGATTCTGAGGTAGTTTGTGTGTGAGGTGGTGACAGGGGTAGTGATAGAGATAATCAGTGAGCGAATAAGTGAGTTAATGAGTGAGTGAATGACTGAAGTAGTGATGATGTGGTTAGCGAATGAGTGAGCAAATAATTGAGTAAGCGAGCGAGTGAGCGAGCGAGTGAGCGAGCGAGTGAGCGAGCGAGTGAGCGAGCGAGTAAGCGAGTGAGTAAGCGACCGATTGAGCTAGTGAGTGAGCGAGCGAGTGAGCGATTGAGCAAGTGAGTGAGCAAATGAGTGAAGGAGTGACCAAATGAGTGACTGACTGATTGAGTGAATGATTTGATGGATGGGATAGTGAGCAAGAAGGCGAAACGGGCAGCGAACAAATCACTGTTAAAAAATGCATAGGCGCTTGTTATGTGAGTATGAAAGCCTTGAATTTGCGAAGAGAAGAATGATTAGATAAGTAAAGAAATGTTTCGTCTACGTTTTGCCTGTACCGTTTTTTGCATTTTAACGCAATGTGTAATGGCAAAAGCAACTTACATTCGCAAGCTCCCTTTATTTTGAAGTGTCTCGAATACATATTTCAATACTCTCTGTTTCTCTCTCTCTCTCTCTCTCTCTCTCTCTCTCTCTCTCTCTCTCTCTCTCTCTCTCTCTCTCTCTCTCTCTCTCTCTCTCTCTCTCTCTCTCTCTCTCTCTCTTTATTTCCCGACCCCTACCTCCACCCCCCACCCTCATCCCCACCCCCACCCTCTATTCGTGATTGTTTGAGTTGTTGGTACGGTAACAATTTGCAATGGGCCGGTGGCCCAAACAAATAAAGTTTTCGTTCCTTCGTTTGCTCTTTCTCTCTTTCTCTTTCTCTTTTTTCTCTCTGTCTCTTCTCTCTCTCTCTCTGTCTCTCTCTCTCTGTCTCTCTGTCTCTGTCTCTCTGTCTCTCTGTCTCTCTCTCTGTCTCTCTCTCTCTCTCTCTCTCTCTCTCTCTCTCTCTCTCTCTCTCTCTCTCTCTCTCTCTCTCTCTCTCTCTCTCTCACTCACTCTCCTGCTTAGAAGCCTAGCAAGTCTTTGAAGAGGTTTCTTGCCACGCCAGAAAGCCATTCGGTGGACAACGAGCCCCACCCACAGTACTGGTGAAGCGTGCAAGTGATTACGTCACCGAAAGTTCCAGAGACCTGACTTGACGTCAGCAACCATCAAAAGATGCTTTGTGGTTTTGACTTTGTTCCTTATTTTCTCCGCGTCCGTCTGTTGTTGAAAAAACCCAACGCGGTAGACTGAGAGTAAATCGCTCGAGAAAATAAAAATGTTGACCGCAAAAATGAGCGGTAGTACGCTTCGTGGCTATCCCATTAAGGCTCATTCAACGTTCTGAACAGATCGTGGAACGCGGCCATCCAGTGGTAGAACGTTGGCGGATTTGCATTACCTTTCTAACGCGGTCGATATCTGACTCTCACTGTCTTACCCACAACAACAACATACTTATTGTAATGGAGGAAATGGCATTCTGCCGGGGGAAAATATTGGCAGAATTTAAGTTTTTTGGGGTTAATATTGCCTTCGGAAGATTGTTTAAGTCTTTGTTCTTCAAGAGTTTTTCGCCGCTTGCATGAAGTCTCGAAGTTTTAGTGTTTACAGTTCCATCCCCATAAAAAGGATACATACATTATTCATATATAATGACCATCACATTTTATCACCTTTATTACTCAAGGGATTTGTGGGTATAGGCAAAATAGACATTTTCATCATCGTCTTAAGTTCATCGACCATGCTGCAGTCACTGCACTGTAAGAGAACCGCCAGTCATTATTGTGTTGACTCTATAAAGCAAGATATTACTCAAACTCTAATCTAAAACAGTAGCACTTGGACGAATGAATGGACTTTGTGTAGACTTATATCACTGAGACCAGGGGCCCTGTGCATTGGGAGACTTCAGTCCGACTTCTAAATCTAGGTCGCATGCTCAGCTTAACGAATTTCCAAGTCAGTTTGCATGGGAGGTCTCATCTCCACTTCACTAAGTCAACGGTGATTCCATGTCATACACACCATTTGAGCTGTATGCTGAGGAAGCGCTTTGCTGAGGCTACTTAGACGTTAAGTCAGGACTTCAATCTAGCGGTTCTATTCACACGGTCCCTGACCTTTTTCGATTCCAGAGAACTCAGGTTCCTGGCCCGATTCTTGCCAAGCGTCTTCGTGGCTTCTCTGCATGCACCGTGCCGTGCCCTAGTTAAGGGTTTCCTTCTCTGCCCACAATGCTGCCACAGTGCTTTTCACAGCCCTTGTACAAACTTGGAGCGACTTTCCCCACTGATTGCCTTCCTGCTTTGCCATAGTGGGAGTGCACCGCCTAGACAGGGTGCGGTGCATTACTGGGAATGGAACTTTTCTAGTTCCTGTCTCATTGTTCAGAAACGAGCTTTGCGTGATTGCTGTACATGGGTGACAGGGTCTGGTGAATGTGATAACCAGCGCTGGTACTATGACAGTTGCGTCTTGTGTGTAGGGATCAGACATCATTTTGCAAATGAGCTCTGGGACCTGTCTCAGTGAGGCAAGTAAACAGAAAAAAGGTAATTGCGCACGATTTGTTCGGGCTGCCACTGTATACTCTAACTGCCTTTCTGGCGTCTCGATCATAAAAGGAATTATAAATGATAGTTCATCTCAGACTAAACCACTCTCCTCCTCCTTATCCTCCTCCTCCTCCTCCTCCTCCTCCTCCTCCTCCTCCTCCTCTTCCTTCTCCTAC
Organism: Theodoxus fluviatilis; assembly: GCA_034096865.1. Taxonomy (NCBI): domain Eukaryota; kingdom Metazoa; phylum Mollusca; class Gastropoda; order Cycloneritida; family Neritidae; genus Theodoxus; species Theodoxus fluviatilis. The sequence goes on along the minus strand of JAWQFJ010000268.1, from coordinate 64,168 downwards.
TCCTCCTCCTCCTCCTCCTCCTCCTCCTCCTCCTGCTGCTTCTCCTCCTCTTCCTCCTCCTCCTCCCCCCTCCTCCTCCGTCCTCCTCCTCTGCTCCTCCTGCTCCTCCTGCTCCTCCTGCCTCCCCCCTCCTCCCTCCTCCTCCTCCTCCTCCTCCTCCCTCCCTCCTCCCTCCTCCTCCCTCCTCCTCCTCCTCCCTCCCTCCTCCTCCCTCCTCCTCCTCCTCCTGCATTTTCTCCTCCTCCTCCTCCTCCTCCTCCTCCTCCTCCTCCTCCTCCTCCCTCCTCCTCCTCCTCCTCCTCCTCCTCCTCCTTCTCCTCCTCCTCCTCCTCCCCTCCTCCCTCCTCCTCCTCCTCCTCTTCCTCCTCCTCCTCCTGCTTTTCTCCTCCTCCTCCTGCTTCTCCTCCTCCTCCTCCTGCTTCTCCTCCTCCTCCTCCTCCTCCTCCTCCTCCTGCCTTTCCTCCTTGTCGCGCCCTCACCCACTGGGTGGGACCTTACCCTCTCATGCAGAGGAAGTCAGGAACTCAAATCTGCTTTTTAACCAATAAGAATTTAATTATACTTCAACAAACCCGCAAAATGAATGAAAGGAGGTGAAACTGATGGATGGCAATGATAATAAATGATTGATGACTCACACTTATGCAATCTAACAATGAAAAGATGAAACAATACTACCCGCACATCCTAACCCAAATACATGTGAAAATACATTCCTCACAAATCACACAAAAACCCAACGGTTGGCCACGGACTGAGCCACAACAATACCCCACAGTCCCTCAAACCCCACAACAACAGAAACGGTTGCTCAACCAGCGGACTCTCTCACGCCGGGGCAACTTTCCCCACGACTGCCCAACGCCGTCACTTTCCCGTCCACACACAACACCTTGACTGTCCAACACTGTCTCTCACGTCAGTACCAAACCACTACAGCTGACCCCACTGTCTCATGGCCTCCCTCTGCGACAAGCCGCAGAACGGGGAACATTGGGTGACGATGACAGCGATGAGGAGCGGCTGGCCCCTGGACGATGACGACGGCGATGTTTAACAGTGAAGACTCGGGCCGATGTCGACATGGACGAAACTCGGTTCCTCCCCTGGTGCTGATTCTGATCGGCTTGCCGACAACGACAATAAAGTCGCCAAATCTTTTCCCGGGCTGACAGAGGCCAAGCCACGCTCTGGGCCGACAGAAGTCGAGCCACTCTAGGTTCGTTGGCACGTACCGCTCAACCGGTCCTGCCAAATCCNNNCCGACTCTCTCTCTCTCTCTCTCTCTCTCTCTCTCTCTCTCAGAGGTGGCCAGCTGCACGTGGTGTCCGACCGACGGGAGCAACAGGGCCGAGTCGAGACGCGATCAGCAGCCAGGGCAAGATTGCAAGCAAACGCTGCCATTGCCTAGGGGGGAGGTCAAGGCCGTGTCACGTCAGACTGCCACAATAGAGTAGGTAGTTAAACTTCCTGTCCTGGAATGTCAATGGCATTCTGACCAAATTTGATGACCCTGACTTTCTTAATTATCTGTGTCGATTTCATTTTGTTTGTCTGGTTGAGACTTTTGTCGAACAGTTGGAAAATGTGTTTATGAATAAGTATTTTGTCTGTTTTGTTGCTTCTGTTCGAAAGCTTTTAGAGAGAAGTCGGAGGTCAGGTGGGGTTAGGCGTTAGCCACGCTGTTATTCGTTTTGTAACTGCGGTTTCATGCCGCTTTGATAATACTCTTATTTTCAAGATCAGTAAGAATCTTCTTTACTGCGATAGAGATGTTATTCTGGTATGCGTTTACTTGCCTCCTATGGATTCCCCTTACTATTTGGCGGTTAATGTGACCAGTGGTATTCAGGAGTTAGAAACTTGTTTGCTTCAAGTATACTCTGATTATCCTGATTGTTTGGTGATGGTATGTGGAGATTTCAATGCTCGAACAAGAAATCTAAACAATGGTAACTGTTCTGAATATACCGATGTACGATTTGGTACTCCGTACGACTTTAGAAATTCTCTAGATGGTGTTATTAATGATTATGGTACTGCGCTCATGCCAGTTTGCCTCGGTTTTGATTTGTACATTATTAATGGTTGTATTCACGGTGATAGGAAAAGAAATTATACACACATTTCAGCTACAGAAAATAGTGTCATCGATTACTTTTTGGTGTCATATGAGTTGGTGGAATACTAAAAGTCCTTGTTTGTGAAGGAGAACGTATTGACATCCCATCTTTGTTTGGAATTGTGTATTGAAGGTCGCTCTACTATCACAGATGATGTTCCCCAGCGTTTCTATGTACATATGGGAACCAGATAGTGAGAGACGCTTTTGTGAGGGTTTGACGAAGTATTTGGAACAGTCTGATCTGATGGAATTGGTTGGTTCCGTCAATTTTGATATTGATACAGCAGTAGATGAATTTACGGTTTGTTTACTCCGGGCGACCGAACCAATGGGGAGAGATTTTAGGTACAGCAAAAAAATGTCAGAGGCAGCCATTGTTTGACAATAACTGTGTTGTGGCCAATTAACATTTGCGATTTCTCTATCGTGGATACATTCGTATGAATGCTTTTGCACATAAGCAGCTGTATATGGGGCAAAGAAAGGCCTACCAAAAGCTTATCAGAGAGAAAAACGCAGGGTACAGAAGACGCACGATCCAAGTGCTGCTTATCAGTCTGCCTAATTCCACTAAATTTTGGAAACAAGTGCGAAAAATTAATTATAAACTGTATTTTGAATGTCCTATTAAGGTAGAAATTTGGAAACATTACTTTCGCGATCTTTTATCAGTGTGTGATAAGGAAAGAACACAAACGATAGATGGTATATTTTAAGCATAGCAGAGGCCAAGTTGGTATATTTGGATTCTGACATAACTAAAAATTAAGTTAAGTGTGCTATTAGTAAATTAAAGAGAGGCAAATCTGCAGGGATAGACGATATTACAGCAGAGATGATAAAGTGCATTCTAGAACCCGTGTTAGAGATGTTTACTTTAGTACTCAATTCTATTTTTTCCAAGGGACAGTAACCTAATTCCTGGAAACAGTCAATCATTTTGCCAATTTTCAAGAAAGGTGATTCACATGTCCCTGAATTATAGAGGTATATCTATCCCGAGTGGGGTCAGCAAAGTGTTCATGTCCATTCTCACTGACAGATTGACTTCATGGGCAGAGGTTAACAACGTGATTGTTGAAGAACAGGCTGGGATTAGAAAAGGTTACTCCACTGTAGACATATATTTGCTCTTCACTCCGTCATTCAACGTTATTTAGGAAGAAAAAGAAAAGTGTTTGCAGCTTTTGTTGACTTTAAGGCTTTCTGCACTGTCAACAGGTCTGCACTGTGGGAGATACTTAATTTGTATGGAATCCGAAGGAGATTTTTGAAGATGCTTCAGGCAATTTATTCACAAGTTATAATTATGTAGAGTAAGGTGCAATGGTAACTATTCGGACCCTTTTGAAAGTAATACAGGGTTCAAACAGGGCTGCAAAATGTCGCAGATAATGTTTGCCCTCATAGTGAATTACTGTATATTGCAAAAATTGTAATTAAGAATGGGAAACATGGTATCCAGATAACGCCTAGCAGTGTTATCATTTACTTATTACTTTTTGCTGATGATATAATACTTGTATCTGACTCTGTTATGGGTTTTCAAAACCAACTGAAAACCCTGAAGAGAGGTGCCGATGATATTGGTTTTATGATAAATAGGGAAAAAACAAAGGTTATGGTATTCAGGAATGGGGGCTATTTGGCAGAATACGAAAAGTGGTACATGGGTAATGAGATGTTAGAAGTGGTTTCAGAGTAAAGATATCTGGGATCTTTGTTTACCACCAGGCTATCGTCAAATCTACTTCAAATAGATCTTGTGCAAAGAGAGAAAGCCAGTGCAACACAACTTACAAAAGATGTGAGAAGGTTGCAGTGTTTGTTACCAGATGCTTTTTACAAAATGTTGGATGCTCAAGTTCTTAGTATAGTGTTATATTCCTCAGAAGTGTGGGGACTGTGTAATTGTTCTTTGATAGAAAGTGTACACTTGGACATACTGAAGAAATTCTTAAATCTACCCATAAAGGCACCAAACCAAATTGTTTATGGAGAAACGGGTAGGTATCCACTTAAGGTAAATGCCATTATGCGTTCAGTAAGGTACTGGTTGCGATTACTCCGTATGGAAAGTTTTCGATACCCACATATGATATACAAATGCAAATGAATTCTAACCAAGAAAACTGGGCATATCAAATAAAAGTGTTGTTGTGTAAGCACGGTTTTGAACGAGTGTGGGTGAGTCAATGTGTACAAAATGAAAGAGAAGTTATTAAGGAACTGATTAGGTGTCTGATCCTTGAATTTTGTGATGACTGGAAACGAGTATTGCTAAGCAGTGCTAGGCACAGCTTTTATTGTCAGATAAAGCTAAGTAGGGGTAGAGAAAATTACCGGTATGCGCTTTTCGAGACGTGTACATACAATTCCGTTCCGGATTTAGTGAATTATACCCTCACAAATTGCGTTACAATCTCGAAAATCCAGATGCATTGTATGTTTGTCCTGCCTGTAGGGATGAATTTGAATGCGAATTTCATTTGTTGTATGTCTGTTAAATATACGAAGATCTTAGGCAAAAATATTTGTACAACATCACTGATTTGAGAAATATTGGACGTTTTTTTTCTGATCGTAATCATTATATAATAAGATCAATAGCCGTGTATTTGTACTATGCTTTAAAACGTAGACAAGAAGCCGAAGAAATTACAACTGCCAATGAGGCAAACTTGTAAACATTGTGGGAGGATGGAGGCCTAACAAATAAACTATGTCGATCGTCGTTCATTCGTTCTCTCTCTGTCTCTCTGTCTCTCTGTCTCTGTCTCTGTCTCTGTCTGTCTGCCTGTCTGTCTGTCTGTGTCTCTCTCACTCTCTCTTTCTCTCTCTCTCTTTCTCTCTCTCTCTCTCTCTCTCTCTCTTTCTCTCTCTCTCTTGTTATGTGTGTTTAATTAAGTGTATATGTATGTGCATATAGGTATCTGTGTGTCCACACAAGTGTGAATACAACGAAGCTCCCCTGCATATTCTCAGATTCATCATGTGTGGATTTTGGGAGGGAGTTATTTACGTAGTATTAAAAATGAATAACAGAAGGATCAAACATCTTCGGTACATAATGCACGTGTATTTCATTGACTGGCAGACGTCTTTCTATAAGTATTCTATTTCAAAGCAACTTCCACCAACACATCCCCAACATGGTGCTTTCTCACATCAATTTACGCGTAACAGCGACAGGAAAGATGTTCTCTTGCTCCCATGGAGGAAGGCACAACGGTCCTTATTAGATTAGTCCTGATTAGTAGCGGCAATCTCGCTTCCCTATGGACAGACCAGGTCCATTTGTGGTCAGCAGGAGTGGCAGGTACGAGACAGAACGCGACAGCGACACTCTCTGGGGACAGTGACTGACGTGGACGCTATACAGACCTCCTCCCCACACAAGGTCGGGTGCTCGTCTTGCTGCCACTGTGCCGCATTAGGCTACATACCATTTTGTAGTAGTTTGACTTACTGCTACAAACAATATCTCAGTAACTTGGCATTTGTGTCTACAGACAATCTAGCTACATAGTGTAGTGTAGTAGCTTGACGCCAGCAATAGACCTTAGCGGAGTGAGTTGGCTTCTACTGGCTACAAACTGTCTTGCACTAGCTTGGTATTTTAGCTACGAACTGTCTGGACGTAGTCTAGAGCTCTGGTTACATACCGTCTCGAAGTAGCCTTCTGCATGTCCTTAGTTGCCAAAGCGAAGCACTTTGGCTACAACCGACTTTGCAGTTGCTTGGCACTCTTTCTACAAACCAGCTGTGCGGTAATTTAGCATTCAAGCTACTGACTGTCTGGACGAAGTTTGGCACTGTGAATACATACCGTCCCGGAGTAGCCTCTGGCAGTGGCTGGGCTGTCTGGCTGCAAACTCTCTTGGCGTCATTTTATGCTCTTACTACAGACCGTCTTGCCGTACCGTCTGCAATAGCTAGGCATTCTGTCCACAAACCAGCTTTGCTGTACGTTTACAGTTGAGGTACAGCTCGGTTTGCAGTAGTTCCGCACACTGACTGCCGATTAATATGCAGTGTTAAGGCATTTGGGGCAGAGATTTTTTTGGAACAATTTGAGACTCCGAGTGGAGACGTCTTGCAATAACTTGGCACTCTGGCAACAGACAATCTTGCTGAACATTTTCTCTACAGTCTTGCCGTAGCTTAGCGCTCTGGCTGCAGACAGTCTTGCCGTAGCTCAGCACTCTGTCTACATACAGTCTTGCCTTAGCTTGGCTCTCTGCCTACAGAGAGTCTTAGCTTTATATTCTGGCCACAGACAGTCTTGTCGTAGCTCAGCACTCTGGCTGCAGACAGTCTTGTCGTAGCTCAGCACTCTGGCTGCAGACAGTCTTGCCGTAGCTCAGCACTCTGGTTACATACAGTCTTGCCGTAGCTCAGCACTCTGGTTACAGACAATCTTGCCGTAGCTCAGCACTCTGGTTACAGACAGTCTTGCCATAGCTCAGCACTCTGGTTACAGACAGTCTTGCCATAGCTCAGCACTCTGGCTACAGCCAGTCTTGCCATAGCTCAGCACTCTGGTTACAGACAGTCTTGCCGTAGCTCAGCACTCTGGTTACAGCCAGTCTTGCCATAGCTCAGCACTCTGGTTACAGACAGTCTTGCCGAAGCTCAGCACTCTGGTTACAGACAGTCTTGCCATAGCTCAGCACTCTGGTTACAGACAATCTTGCCGTAGCTCAGCACTCTGGCTACAGACAGTCTTGCCATAGCTCAGCACTCTGGTTACAGACAGTCTTGCCATAGCTCATCACTCTGGCTACAGCCAGTCTTGCCATAGCTCAGCACTCTGGTTACAGACAGTCTTGCCGAAGCTCAGCGCTCTGGTTACAGACAGTCTTGCCGTAGCTCAGCACTCTGGTTACAGCCAGTCTTGCCGAAGCTCAGCACTCTGGTTACAGACAGTCTTGCCATAGCTCAGCACTCTGGTTACATCCAGTCTTGCCATAGCTCAGCACTCTGGTTACAGACAGTCTTGCCATAGCTCAGCACTCTGGTTACAGACAGTCTTGCCGTAGCTCAGCGCTCTGGTTACAGACAGTCTTGCCGAAGCTCAGCACTCTGGTTACAGCCAGTCTTGCCGTAGCTCAGCACTCTGGTTACAGACAGTCTTGCCGATGCTCAGCACTCTGGTTACAGACAGTCTTGCCGTAGCTCAGCACTCTGGTTACAGACAGTCTTGCCGTAGCTTAGCACTCTGGCTACAGACAGTCTTGCCGTAGTTCAGCGCTCTGGTTACAGCCAGTCTTGCCGATGCTCAGCACTCTGGTTACAGACAGTCTTGCCGTAGCTCAGCACTCTGGTTACAGACAGTCTTGCCGTAGCTCAGCACTCTGGTTACAGACAGTCTTGCCGTAGCTCAGCACTCTGGTTACAGACAGTCTTGCCGTAGCTCAGCACTCTGGTTACAGACAGTCTTGCCGAAGCTCAGCACTCTGGTTACAGACAGTCTTGCCGAAGCTCAGCACTCTGGTTACAGACAGTCTTGCCATAGCTCAGCACTCTGGTTACAGACAGTCTTGCCGAAGCTCAGCACTCTGGTTACAGACAGTCTTGCCGAAGCTCAGCACTCTGGTTACAGACAGTCTTGCCATAGCTCAGCACTCTGGTTACAGACAGTCTTGCCGTAGCTCAGCACTCTGGTTACAGACAGTCTTGCCGAAGCTCAGCACTCTGGTTACAGACAGTCTTGCCGTAGCTCAGCACTCTGGTTACAGACAGTCTTGCCGTAGCTCAGCACTCTGGTTACAGACAGTCTTGCCGTAGCTCAGCACTCTGGTTACAGACAGTCTTGCCATAGCTCAGCACTCTGGTTACAGACAGTCTTGCCATAGCTCATCACTCTGGCTACAGCCAGTCTTGCCGTAGCTCAGCACTCTGGTTACAGACAGTCTTGCCGTAGCTCAGCACTCTGGTTACAGACAGTCTTGCCGTAGCTCAGCACTCTGGTTACAGACAGTCTTGCCGAAGCTCAGCACTCTGGTTACAGACAGTCTTGCCGTAGCTCAGCACTCTGGTTACAGACAGTCTTGCCGTAGCTCAGCACTCTGGTTACAGACAGTCTTGCCGTAGCTCAGCACTCTGGTTACAGACAGTCTTGCCGAAGCTCAGCACTCTGGTTACAGCCAGTCTTGCCGTAGCTCAGCGCTCTGGTTACAGACAGTCTTGCCGAAGCTCAGCACTCTGGTTACAGCCAGTCTTGCCGAAGCTCAGCACTCTGGTTACAGACAGTCTTGCCGTAGCTCAGCACTCTGGTTACAGACAGTCTTGCCGAAGCTCAGCACTCTGGTTACAGACAGTCTTGCCGTAGCTCAGCACTCTGGTTACAGACAGTCTTGCCGAAGCTCAGCACTCTGGTTACAGCCAGTCTTGCCGTAGCTCAGCACTCTGGTTACAGCCAGTCTTGCCGTAGCTCAGCACTCTGGTTACAGACAGTCTTGCCGTAGCTCAGCACTCTGGTTACAGACAGTCTTGCCGTAGCTCAGCACTCTGGTTACAGACAATCTTGCCGAAGCTTAGCACTCTGGTTACAGACAGTCTTGCCGTAGCTCAGCACTCTGGTTATAGACAGTCTTGCCGAAGCTTAGCACTCTGGTTACAGACAGTCTTGTTGTAGCTTAGAACCCTGGCTACAGACAGTCCTGTTGTAGCTTAGCACAATGTCTACTGACGACCTTGCCGTAGCTTGACATAAGTCTGTAGCCGTGTGAAACAGTGACGGTGGTTATTTTATTATTTCTCTAGCAGTTCTGGACCTCAGACAGGGATACTGTTTTGACAAAGTGTAATGAAGTTAATCAAATGCTGTCGCTGCAATGCCAATAAGAAGCTACGCATTTTTAGGCCACGATAATGTTTGGGGACGGGGGCGGGGGGGGGGGGGGGGGGGAAGTTGCACATAGAAAGTGTAACTAATTACCCATTCTTATGGGCAACATGCTCTCCGAACGTAGAAGGCGATGCAAAACTGTATTTCCGCTATTCTCAAACGAGAGTATTGTCAGAAGGAATGAGTAAATGTTTAGGCACTGTGCACTGCGTTATGGCATGGAAAGTATGACCTGCTGAAAAATAAGTCTGCATTTTATTTGTTTTAAAAATCAGCGTTATTATAGAAATACACAATGCCCATTAGTGTCTGTAAAACCGAAATACAAAACATTTGAAGTCCTCCTCTTCAGCGTCAACGTTACAAGTGATCCCTCACGAACATTATTCTTGAAGAGCTCTCTACACAAACACCTTACCAACTGTACATAGACACAAGCATAGCGTCCCGCACGGTGTAAGTGACTGCTAACACACATACGCACTTGATGGACATCTTCATCACTCCAGTAAACGTCAGTTAGGGCCTGGCTGCCGTAGCAGGGACCCTCCCCATTGTCCTGGAAGTGGCTCTCCAATGAAATCTAGCCCACACGGACGGGTCCTAATGGGAACGGGAGAGGGGACCCTATCGCCTGGCTGTCCACTCTCATTACGGCAGTTTGACCATTGTCCAACCGCGGAGCGCCTGAGTAGATTAGGGTCCCGGACCTGACCCTGGTGCGCAACCCTGCCGCCAGGGTACTGCCTCGTCCTCCGCAGATCCCAGTCACGCAGACGTCCTGCAGCGCAGCTCCGCGTCGTCTCTCAGAATTGGCAGTCGATGGACGTGGAGGCCGCGGTTCCAGAGCCCTCTGCTTTGGAAATGGTCGTGATGCCGCCAGAGGAGGACAACCTTGGAATACAGAAGATTCTGGAAGAAACGTCTCTGATAGTTCTCTAAGACTCATCACCGATATGCCGAGTAAACCATGTGTAGAGAATATTCGCGTGCAGTTGCGATAACTCGCCACAAACGACTGAATCGTCAGAAAGCGATACGAAAGTAACAATTGAGAAGGAAAAGTCTGTTCAATGCAAAAAGCGACACTTTTGAACGTTTTAATTCCCAAGTTGTCTTGTAGAGTTCCTGCTTAAAAAACTTCTCGGAATACTATTCCGTTTATGGTAAAAAATATCTTGGAACACGGCGAAGTAAGTTCCTTTTATCTTTCTTCATTCAAGGATGCACGTACACTCAATGTCGATAGTACGACGCCTGCACCAGCGGTCAAAGTGCGAGTTCCGCGCAGTGTGCCTCATTTCACGGAGACGTAAACATCGTTAATAATGCATCGCACAATCTAGGCGCTCCCAAAATAATCACGACCATGGGAGGAGCCCTCTAGATTGTGAAAACAGAAATAAACAAGCAGTTCGTAGACGTGAAACTGGTCTGTGGACCAGTGTGCCTCTAGACCAAAAATTTTTTTGTAGGTTGTTGTCGTGGGAAGTGTCCCATGAATGAAACATGAGACAGAGATGGTGCAACACGGTCCACACCTAGCTTGTCCAAAACTGCAATGACCCTGCACTGGCTCCTGTCTGTATAAGATGCAGGTCTCCCATTAACATCTCTTTGTGTTAGGAATATGTGGAGATGACAAGTAAGTGAGAAAATCAATGGGTCGGGAAATAGGGGTGGGGAATAGGGTCTTAGCAAGAAAAGAAAAGGAGAGAGGGGGAAATAATAGAGGAGGGAGGAGAGTGAAAAAGAGAGAGAGAGAGAGAGAGAGAGAGAGAGAGAGAGAGAGAGAGAGAGAGAGAGAGAGAGAGAGAGAATTAACGATGTGTACAGTTATATAAATGAAAGCACCGTTAGAAAATGAAAGAACAAAAGCAAAAGTATACTGATGATGGAACCCAAGAGACATGTTAAGAATGCATTCCTTTCCGTTAGTTGTATTTCCCACCTGAGGAAATGCACGACTCCTATGTGTGTTCCTAATTTGCTTTGACACGAAAAAACGACCAGCACATGTAATAACCAGTTTTAGTGGTTTGTCGTGTGGTCGTAAAATAAACGACCCCGTTAAAAGAAAGTGTTTATCGGATATGACAGTAAATGCAGGGATGCCCGCAATGAACATGTTGTGTGCAGTAGTCTTGTCCGCTCTCCTTGTCCCCCTCCCCCCCCCTCCCCCGTCGTCGTCGTCCTCCTCCTCCTCCTTCTTATCCTCGTCGACCTCCTCATCCTTCTCCTAGTCCCCCATTCCCCCCCCGTCCGCGTCCTGCTCCTCCTGCTGCTCCTCCTCCTCCTGCTCCTCCTCCACCTCCTCCTCCTCCTCCTCCTTGTCCTCGTGCGTGGATTCTGTGGTCTTTGTTTCTTCCTTTCATTTTCTCCCCCTGCCGTCCTTTTATCTCCCCAAGGCTCACTTCATACGCACAGAGAGCCAATCGCAATGGCCGGAGACGCGTTGTCGTCACTTTCGGAGTTATTTGTAGAAGCCGCGTGCTTTCAGCCATGTTGGTAGGAGGCGAGCGCTGCCTGCTAAGCTGTGCTACTGGAGACGTTCAACCATGCCGACTTCTCGCTGCGTTAAAGATTGTTTTAACAACCAACAAAAAGACAAATTAAGAGGAGTCAAACGCTCCTACTACTTTATACCATCAGAGAAAATCAATCAAGGCCCGATTGTGCACAGGGTGACCGAAGCTAGACGAAGAAAATGGGGGAAAAGATTTACGGAATAGATCTGACTTTTGAGACAAACGCCCCGCGAGAATCAGCAGACATCTCCCACGAATCCTGCTACGAAGAATCGATAGGCTTCCAAAGACCTATAATTCTTGAACTCTTCCAACGTGTACGCCGATGTTCCGAGTACAACAATTAAATATGTCCATGGCACTCATTGGCGGAATGTTCCTCAATTCCGGATCAAGTTGGTCCTTCGTCAGCTGCTTTGGATGGATGGATGGATGGATGGATGGATGGATGGATGGACGGATGGATGGATGGATGGATGGATGGATGGATGGATGGAGTTTTACGGCCTGTCAGCCTTTGTAGGCTGTGTAACGTCACTGAGCACAAAAACCACTAGATCGATCACCTCAATTTTGTTGAGGTAACGTCGACGGGCATCGGGCTTGAGAGAGTCAACGTAACGCGTTTTCTTCCTCGCGGACATCACCTTAGAAATAAAAATGTATCAACTAACTCTGATTCAAATGTTGGTTTCTTAACATAGCCAGCTTACCATGTCGGAGCAGATGAAACAAATGAGAGCAAAGCGAAATGATCACTCGTGCACTTAGTTTTGATGCGTGTCCGGGACACTCTCCGCAGTGTGTTTTGTTTGCTTTGTAAGGTTTGAGCACATAGCTGTAAGTGTAAAAATGGTCAGTTATTAATGTAATCGGTGATTTTGGTTGTCATGAAACTTTGTTTTGTGCTTAATGCCATTTTCTTGTCATCATCTTACTTGTTACATTACTCCGAATGCGGGCAAGTTGATCGTGCACTCATCGACTCAATGATCGTGAATTTTCTGTCCTCGCCAGACAAGGGAAACAAAACTGTCAAATCAAGCCAGAACTAAACAGTTATCTGCTGCCACTCATTCGAGCTTTACATGAAACATTATATCACACTAGCTCGATCGTCTGCTGGCGTAGTGGCTACGGTTCGATTGAGTTCGTCTGCAAGGTACGTACGGTGTGGTTTGTTTACTTATCTTCTGTGGGTTTTGTGCAGAAATGATACGTTACAATAGTCTTTTGTGACTATTTTTGAATAGTGTTTGATCTAATTAAACTTTTTGCATGCTTTAATTCCATTCTTTTGCCACGATCTAGCGATCATCACTTCTCAACACAGACCCGAAACATACCCCAACATATAGCACCGGAAGTTATGTAACCTACGATCAAGACTGCGCTGCTAATTACAATATGACCCCTGGTGAACTCTTCTCCGACCATTGTCCGTTTTACCATGCCTACCTGCCTGCCTGCCTGCCTGTCTGCCTGCATGTCTGTTTGCCTGTCTGTCTGCCTGTCTGTCTGCCTGTCTGTTTGCTTGTCTGTCCAATCTGGGAGGTATGCGAGGACGAGCCGCAAATCCCTGGGACTTGCTGTGAGGTCGTCTCTGTTACTGCAACAGTCGTCGGGCTTCTCGCCCCAAGTGTTTTCCTCTGCAGCGCCGCCGCTCCCGAGGAGGCTGTCACACAGAGATCATAACTGAAAAATCTGCTCGAGACATAATGAGCTTTGGGTCTGTCGCTCAAGAACGGTAAAATGGGCGGACGTTGTGACCTCTGGAGAGAGAGAGAGAGAGAGAGAGAGAGAGAGAGAGAGAGAGAGAGAGAGAGAGAGAGATGACAGACAAACTCTCCGTTTGTTTGTTTGTCCATCCGTCCGTCCGTCCTTCCTTCCGTCTGTCCGTCCGTCCGTCCGTCCGTCCGTCTGTCTGTCTGTCTGTCTGTCTGTCTGTCTGTCTGTCTGTCTGTCTGTCTGTCTGTCTGTCTGTCTGTCTTTCTGTCTGTCTGTCTGTCTGTCTGTCTGTCTGTCTGTCTGTCTGTCTGTCTGTCTGTCTGTCTGTCTGTCTGTCTGTCTGTCTGTGCATGCATGCATGCGTGTGTGTGTTTGTGTGTGTGTGTGTGTGTGTGTGTGTGTGTGTGTAAATATAGAAAATAACATCACGTCACTTTTTTAACGTGACAATAAAGTATGTTGGTGTCGAGATGTTGTCTAAGATGCTGATTGCAAACACGATGGTGCGTACATTGTCCTCCACACTCACGATGGACGGCGTTAGGACTAGACCGCCGGAACCTGTTTTTATTGACTTTTGATATATAAATGCATGGATGGAAGGAGGGAGTGAGAAAGGAAGAGAGAAATACGCTTTCATGGCCAGTCAGCCAATGACTGACCAAAGCACCTGCGTTGGTTGGCGCGTGATTAAGTCCAGACGACATTTGCACTGTCGTTTGCTCGTAGGATTCACGAAGAGAGCCGCAGTAGGTCTATTCCTAACCCTGACCCGCAGTAGGTCTATTCCTAACCCTGACCCGCAGTAGGTCTATTCCTAACCCTGACCCGCAGTAGGTCTATTCCTAACCCTGACCCGCAGTAGGTCTATTCCTAACCCTGACCCGCAGTAGGTCTATTCCTAACCCTGACCCGCAGTAGGTCTATTCCTAACCCTGACCCGCAGTAGGTCTATTCCTAACCCTGACCCGCAGTAGGTCTATTCCTAACCCTGACCCGCAGTAGGTCTATTCCTAACCCTGACCCGCAGTAGGTCTATTCCTAACCCTGACCCGCAGTAGGTCTATTCCTAACCCTGACCCGCAGTAGGTCTATTCCTAACCCTGACCCGCAGTAGGTCTATTCCTAACCCTGACCCGCGGTAGGTCTATTCCTAACCCTGACCCGCAGTAGGTCTATTCCTAACCCTGACCCGCGGGGCCAAATGGCTCTGGAGGCGCAATTCAAGGAACCAACGTTCGCATAACCTTTTACCTTTTGGGATGTCGGTGAGATCTCACTCTGTGTCCGATTGTTACAGAGAATCTTGGAAACTATTCCATCATGGAGGGGCATCCTGCAAAGGATGCCATGGTATGCAAGCGCTAACGGAGGTTTCCCATTGTAGAGTTTCCAAACCTTATTCTCCCGAAAATTACGCAATCTGCGAATTTCTAACATGCCAGCTGTTTATTTGCATTTCGATGCGCTAATCCCCAAACTCCGTCACTAGCAAGATAAAATTATCTGTCTCTGTCTAGTCCATTCCATTGCCACTAGACCCGACGCTACTACTCGTGATGGAGTGCTACTCGCAAACGACGGAGTTCTATTCTCCTGTGAATCACGTCATCTTAACTCGATGATCTTACTTCCTTAGAAACCTATCTTGTAGAATAGTACATTGACCCTTACACCGAATAAGCGTCCATTTATCTGAAATGCTGAAACGTGTTAAACTTCAGACACGGTAGGTAGAGGTGTTGTATCATGCACGGTGCAAATAGAAGGTGCTGGCTACCCATATATTTTGGGACTTAATCATCTTAGCACATCAATTAATCACAAAAGGCAGCTTTTATTCTTTGGATTCATAGGAAAAAGCAGAGTAGCAGAGAGACACATGTTTCAACGTGCACGAGAAACAAGGCTAAAGTGCGAAAAACAGTTTTCGAGAAAACGCTGAGTAAGATATCTGCGGTCTAATTCACGCGTGCATTTTCCTTATATTCACGTCACTATATAAACCACATTCACATTATTTCTCCAATGGATATGCATTTTTCTGGTATATGCAGGAGTGATGAAGTGTTATTGTGTTTGAACTATCTCATGCTGTCATTATTCGTACTCTAGCCTTGTTTTCATATGCACGGTCACATATTTTCAAAATGAGCAGAACTGTGGACGCTCTAACGGCAAAAATTCGCACTCACTCATATACACTGGCAAGGCTCGAGTGCGCGAGTGTCACGGAGAAACGCATACTGCTGGGGACGGGCAGCAAGGATTCTCACTCACTGCCTTCACAACAGGGGTCAACCGCCGTGGTTTGCGTCATGCTTTTTCCGCCAGAGCGGCCCCTGGGGGGCTGGAGATGAAAATCAGGGGAGGGCACTCCCTGAGTGTCGCGGCCGGCGACTCCTGTCTCAGCAGATTACGTGCTGAATGAGCGGGAACACTAGGGGGATAACTCGCTACATTGAAGCGAACTCGGGCTCAGCAGACAGGTCCCGCCTATTCGTATGAGACAGTCGTGTCCTAGGATTGTGATTTGTGTGTGAATTTGTATGCGTGTGTGTGGGGGTGACCGCGCACGCTCGTGTGTGTGAGTGTGCGCGCGCGAGTAAAAAGAGACAGACAGACAGACAGACAGACAGACAGACAGACAGACAGACAGACAGACAGACAGACAGACAGACAGACAGACAGACAGACAGACAGACAGACAGACAGACAGACAGACAGACAGACAGACGGACGGACGGACGGACGGATGGACGGATGGACGGATGGACGGACGAACGGACGGATGGACGGACGAACGGACGGATGGATGGGCGGACGGACGGACGGACAGAGAGAGAGACAGAGAGAGAGAGAGAGAGAGAGAGAGGGTCAGAGAGACAGAGAAAGACAGAGACAGAGAGAGACAGAAAAAATCAGAGAGACACAGAGAAACAGCGACGGAAAGAATTGAATTGAATCTTTATTATCAAAGCCAATTACATATCAAAACAACAGACATTAAACAATATTTGCTGTCATGTCATCAGAGGGATGTATGAGTTGTTATCACACTCCAATCGACACTCACGTAGCTTAAAAGCATAGTAGATATACATGACCATTGATCTTAGTTTCTTAGCAGTTTGAGCATGCATCAAATTAGCCACTGTCTATACACTAAGAGTTTTCGTTAACATGTATTCCAAATATTTCGATCGCAAGGCATCATATGCATTACACTTCAGTAGAAAATGTTCCTCGTCCTCATCTTCTCTGCAAAATGGACATTGTACGTTATTCGTGTCAGAGAATCTCATGTTTGTCTTCAGGCCATTTATTCCAAATCTGAATCGAATGAATATATGGCGAAGTTTCTTGATATCAATCATTTTCGGGTACCTTCTTAGACACATATTTTGCTTGATGGATGGATACCACTTATAGCGTTCACTGCTTACGTTATTGCTATTTCAGTTTTGCAAGTAACAGTCCATCAACCTCTGTTTAAATTGAAATAGAAACAGTTTCCCATTCTGAACGAGCGATGGAGAGAGAGAGAGAGAGAGAGAGAGAGAGAGAGAGAGAGAGAGAACAACGAACAACGAACAAATAGTTTATTGTGTAGGCCATTGGCCCATTACAATCAGTAATAGTACATGATATGTTCAACACGTGTTTTCTGTACAAAAACAATTACAGAGAGAGAGCGTTTCCACACTATACAGTGAGAGCTCCGCTTCGGCATCACAGAATGCATATTATACAGTAAGCGCGTCATTTATCTCTGAGTCAGTAGTAGCTTCCGCTCTTCTTTTGAACGCATAGTACAAATAAGTACTGACAGCACGCATAGGACCAGTCTCTTTTACAGAGAGCAGCTGGACAAGAGGCTCTATATCCTTACATTGCACATATGGGATTATATATTTCATTCGAATATCTTCAAAAGCAGGGCAGTACAGGACAAAATGTTGTTCATCTTCATCTTTTTCGTGACAAGCTGGACATATAATTTGGTATTCATCTTTATTATATCTCTGTTTGTGAACCGTCATTTCGCTAATGCCAAATCGAAAACGTATCCAGACATCTCTGAAAACTTTCCGGTTCAGAGTATATAGATAAGCTTCAGTCCCAAAGTCTGTTTTAAATTCTCTGTACAATATAAAACGATTGCTCCTATTCAAGTCATACTTCCAACTGGTAATAAATCTTTTTATCAATTTTTCTTTGAGTGTTTATAGAAAGTTGCGCTCATTAACCACTTTTTGAGCCATCCATGCATTCTCAAACCCATTTTTCATTAGGATATCCCGAATTTTCGAAGCCCAATTATGACTATCAAGCTTACCCAACATTGACTTGTATACCATATGTGGGTATCTACATTCGTCCATTTTCAGTATTTTCAGCCAGTACTTAACAGATCTTATCACAGTATTGATATGTAGCGGATGCCTTTCCGTATCACCATAGATCATAGCATTAGGTGTTCTTGCACTGACATTGAGATATTGTTTTAGCATTTGTAAATGTACAGTTTCGATCATTTGTGTATCCTCCAAGCCCCATACTTCAGAGCCATATAAAAGTATTGGTTGAACTTGCGAGTCCAAAATCCTGAAAAATACATCTGGGGTTACATGTGTAAGCCTTCTCAATATCTCAGTAATTCTAGACACTGCAGCCCTTCCTCTGCATACAAGATCAGACATAGACGAATTTGTGCTCAACTTCGTCGAGATAACCATACCAAGGTACATGTACTCTGATACAACTTCCAGTTTCTGGCCATTCAGGTACCATTTTGAGAGAGAGAGAGAGAGAGAGAGAGAGAGAGAGAGAGACAGACAGACAGACAGAGACAAAGACAGAAATACAGAGACAAAGACAGAGAGAAAGACACAGAGAGAGTACTGGGCATGCGCCCAAGGATATCCGATGCCTATTCATGTTATACCCCTAGCAACTGCGACAACGTGATTCTGTACATTCTTGACCACACTGTATGGATATGGTGATTAGCTTCTCTTCATGCACGCAAATGCCAACGCTGGCATTTGATTTATGCTTCCTGTTGGTTTTACAAGACAAAACACGCAGGTGCATTGGGCAAAAGTTGGACTTTGCTTGTAGACCGCATTCTTGTCCAACTCGTCATTGCATCCAAGTCGCCAGGTTCCAAAGGAAAGCGGAATGGAAGGCGCCGGAGAACGATATATTCACTGAGGACGTCGTTGTGTCTTCTGGTCAGGAATCCAGTGTAATCAAGACAGTACATGCCGTTAGCTTCGTCATCCTCAAGTTTACTGATGGTCTGGCACATTCATTTATTTGAGTAAGTGGTTGGAGAGAACTGTGAGGTGCATTCGATGCAGCATGCAGCTGCAGTGGGACACATCATAGAAACTGACGGCCAGGCTGAAGCAGACGGGAACATCTCTGTCCCCGAAGGATGTCCCAAGGCTGGTCGGCTAATGGAGGAGAAGCGTCCAGGGACGCTGTCTCTGCCTCACTCAAGTGCTCCCTAATCCTCCGTCACTCACGTGGAGATCACAGGGAAGATCGGCAAGAAGCATCCCAGACAACTGCCTTTTTCTTATCTCCCTTACCCCTACTCCACTCCCCCCACCGCCCTTACCCTGTGTCATGCAATCTTTCCCAACCACTTTACCCGTCTTCCCTTCCCTGTCATTTTCTGCCTAGCCTCACACAGCCCTGGCACCGGCCTTGCCCGCCCACCCACGTCCTCGCTGTTGGTGCCAGCGTCCGGCTGCACATTTCTCCGGGGCCAAAGTTTATTTTGGAACTTTTGAGGGCAGCCTTGGGTTATGACCTTTCACGGCTTCCAGTCCGAGCCGGATCAGAGTTGTGTGTCCTTGACCTCAATGATGCAGATCTGATCCAGGGTTTTCCTGTTTTTGATGGGGGGAAAAACAAGGCTTGATGGCTGTCCTCTGCCAGGATTGTAGGTTTGCCGTGCACTGCCATTTCCCTCTCAATGTTTTGTCAGGCCATCAAAGTACCGCTTGTACACGTTTGTCGTTCAAAACAGCAATCACAGTTCTCGTAGGGTCCTATCACAATTCAATGGAAACTACCATATATTCTATGTATGTCGATGGATGCTTGAATACTGACGTGGCAGCCTTGAAGAAGTGACAGGTGTCCGGGACACCCCATTATCAATACGAAAGAAGGCCCTCAGTGCGGACCAGTGGCTTAGGAAGCTGGGCGGCAGCCCCCTGCATACCCGCCCTCATAGTCCGTATCGCAACTCATCCGAAACGGCGTGTTCACAAACACTACTAGACTTCTTGACCTATGTGTAACCAAGGACAACAGTCAACAGACTATGAAGTTGCAGACAAAGACACAAGGAGATATGAAGGGAAGTTGGATGGAGGTCCAGCACATCACGCTGTGATACACATTTTTTCTTAGAATGGAACTCGTCACACAGAGACCTGGCTAGATAGACAGAGTAATGTAGAGAACAACTGTGTCAAGTGCATCCAAGTTTTCATTTCTGAATTATTCTTTACTTCGTAGTGTAACTTGAAAATGACCACAGAGTCGTTTGCGATTGAACGATACTTTGTCATCTTAGATTTTACAAAATGTAATGACTTCAGTCCTCGGGTCTGTCGAAGGGTCCCCGAAGCCTGACTTACGGGGACCATGAGGGTCATACTTCTAGCCACCGACTCCAACATGATTTAATAGGAAGATGACCACAACCATGAACACCAAGAACGTATGCACCAGCTCCGGAAAAGGTTAAAATAAATTTTAAATGAAAACACGTGCGACACTTTGTGTGTCACGAAAAATGATTTCATGTCGGTCTCGTAATTTTGGAATTTCATCACTGAATACACACACGTATGTTTAGAAAGAAACATGGACGTTAGTGAAGATGAAAAGCAAAGTTACTGTCAACCTGTCCTCACGTCTAATTACTTTCACTTTCGAACAAATAAAAACAGCTTTTAAAGAAGCGAGCGGGATGAGCTGCGTTGAAAGCTTCTCAAGCACAATGCATTAAACTGGAAGCTTTATCGATATGACAACATCTCGCTCGAAAAGCGGAGGGTCCATTCCACCATTTCAATTTCGGCTCGTGCCTAAACGACGCCGATTTCCGGTAATGCGGTGCACGAGGGTCGTTTTTCCTGCCGACAAACAGGGTCACTCTCATCAAAGGAAACAGTCAGTGCTGCCAAATCCTCCTCTTCTGGCAACAACCATCATCAGCGCACCTGTGCTGACGTCACGTCCAGGCAGAAAAACGCAGCTTTGTAGCGGCCAAAAGTTACTGTCGACCAAAAGTTAATCAGGAAGTCACCGCAGAGTTATCTGCTCGGCTCTCTCTTTAAGCGATTTACCGCTCCTGCACCTGTTCTTCGCATGGAATATATCCCGACAAACGACGCATTAGTTGCTTTACGAGTTTTTGTGTTTTTGGTGCATTTGTGTCGTTTAACACATAATGTAGCGTTCAAAAAGTGTTTTCCCGTGCAATGCCGTCTCCCCTGCTGGCAATAATATGGGAGTCACCTCCCTGTAGTCTATTTTTGGTCTGGTTTCATAAAACGCGACCGTTGACTGACTTGGCACGCCCGGGGAGATATGCTAAGATCCGGCCGCGTTAATATATCTGCGTTTTGTGACAAACGTCTTGCTCGGCGGTACTGTACTCCATGCACCTTAACGGTCCGAGTGATTCGGGTGTAATCTTTAGCTAAACGACGTTCCGAATGTTTCCGACTTCGATCATTTCAGCAGCGCCAATAAACGTCGTTTACCTTAAGATTACACCCGAATCACGCGGACCGTTAAAATGCATGGATTACAGTACCGCCGAGCAAGGCGTTTGTCACAAAACGCAGATATATTAAAGCGGCCGGATCTTAGCATAACTCCCCGGGCGTGCCAAGTCAGTCAGGCGGAGTGGCGAGTGCCGTCTCTTTTTAGAGTTGAATTCTCAGCACGTCCCGAGCAGATAACTCTGCGATGACTTCCTGATTAACTTTTGGCCGCTACAAGCTCCTCAATGACCTGCTCCCTGCGTTGTGTGAATGCCTTCCTCAGTCGGGGCAGGCGTGGTGTAATAGGCTGGCAAAGATAATCCATTCATTCAGTTCCACGTTTAGCACAGCATTATAGTTGAACACGTTGTTCCACTTAATGTGGCTCTTAGAATTTAAAACATACATGAGTATCGGTATCTAACTTCTCAATGGTTATTTATGCAATTCATACACTCTCACTTTCTGATATGTTTTCTTTTATTTCTTCACTCCCTTTTTGCCCTGTACGTTGTTTACCATTTTAAAGATTTTGTTGTTTCTTTTTTGTCCTTTTTTTGTCCTGTTTCTTTTTTCTGTTTCTTTTTTCTGCTTCTTTTTTGTTCTGTTTCTTTTTATGTTTTCCTGATCAAGTTCTCTCTCTCTCTCTCTCTCTCTCTCTCTCTCTCTCTCTCTCTCTCTCTCTCCCCCCCCTCTCTCTCTCTTGATATACTACTCGATACTTATTGTTATCTTTTTACTGTTTTATCTCTCTCTTCCCCCCCCCCCCCCCATTTATCTAGGATTGTCTATTCATTCTTTACGAGCAAGGACAATTTGTAAGATATGCAGAAATGCCTAAAATTCCATCCTTGATAAATGAAGAATCAATCTATCTATCTATCTATCGATCTATCTATCTATCTATCTATCTATCTATCTATCGATCTATCTATCTATCTATCTATCTATCTATCTATCTATCTATCTAGCTATCTATCTATCTATCTATCTATCTATCTATCTATCTATCTATCTATCTATCTATCTATCTATCTATCTATCTATCTATCTATCTATCTATCTATCTATCTATCTATCTATCTATCTATCTATCTATCTATCTATCTATC
Organism: Theodoxus fluviatilis; assembly: GCA_034096865.1. Lineage (NCBI taxonomy): Eukaryota > Metazoa > Mollusca > Gastropoda > Cycloneritida > Neritidae > Theodoxus > Theodoxus fluviatilis. Next base: position 42,023 of record JAWQFJ010000268.1, on the reverse strand, counting down.
TATCTATCTATCTATCTATCTATCTATCTATCTATCTATCTATCTATCTATCTATCTATCTATCTATCTATCTATCTATCTATCTAATCTATCTAATCTATCTATCTATCTAATCTATCTATCTAATCTATCTATCTATCTATCTATCTATCTATCTAATCTATCTATCTATCTATCTATCTAATCTATCTATCTATCTATCTATCTATCTATCTATCTATCTATCTATCTATCTATCTATCTATCTAATCTATCTATCTATCTATCTATCTATCTATCTATCTAATCTATCTATCTATCTATCTATCTATCTATCTATCTATCTATCTATCTATCTATCTGTAGCGGCACCAGCATTTACATTGCTGGGGCTACTATGCAGGCTGGGAACTTTTCCCCTGCCTCCCGAGTGTTGGGCGGCAGAGGCACAGAGGGACATGGAGTCAGTCAAGTTCCCGTTACATCCATTTATTTCTGAGTAGCAATAATGAGTCCGTACTCTATGCGGCTCTCAACACGAGTCTTTTAACACAAGTCTCCTAAACATAAGTGGTCACCTCAATATCTATGATCAAAACCGGAAAAGGCGTGGCATGGGATTGGTGAAGGTGTCGGCTGGGGCGGTACCAGGGATGCATAGGAAGAGGGGGAGGGGGGGGGGGGGGAGGGTCCGACTCACAAGACTGATCTCTTGGAGATACTATCGCGCAGCATCAGGTCTCCATGCTGATGACCAGCGGAGCGTCCGAGAGTGAGATAATGGGAAACGACAGTGGGAAGGGCGGCTGGCATGAACGGTATGGCTTCAGTGTCCCAGAGTCTGACGTGGGGATGGAATCAGAGATGGGGAGGTATACAAATGGAGAAAGCAGGAGGGTGGAGAGCGTGGGAACGGGCGAGAAATAGCTGAGTGGGCAAATGACCACTGGTGACAGACTGGAAGATAGGAGGGGTTCATGCAGAGAACGCAAAGTCAGCAAAGTAAAGTTTTGTCACTCTGTTACATCTCCCCATGGTGTTTCAGTACAACGTCCTCGTTGTAAATTTTGATTAATGACCTATAAGGAGTTTAACAATGAACAATTCAATTAGTGCTAGAGGATTGAGGTGACCACTTGCATACAAAATATATCATGAGACAAAATACAAATGTAGAATGGACACAAAATCTTGAATCTAGTGAGTATGTTACATGCATTTACAACGAAATCTCACACGATATTTTTTATTGCTGTCTAGAAGGGGTCTTAACCAGTCAACTAGAAGACAATCCAAAACACCACACAAAAACAAGCAAGAGTTCTCATTGTTTCACATCTTCTAGAAGCGGGCTTAACCGTTCAACTAGTTGATTGGTAACAACAGGATTAAACATTTCACATTACAAAACGCAGCATAACCAACACAACAACAGAGCATGTTGGACAAGACAACTTGAAGCGGTTTTAACCCTTCAACAAGTATGTCCTCCACATGGCTAGACACACAAACCGTGCAGGCTAAAAGCGGTCTTAACCCTTCAATTAGATGCACATAAACAAACAGTGACACAAAGTGGCGTTGCTAAGCACGACAACACCCCGCAATGAATAAACATCGCAAGTTCTTCCGTAATCACTAGCAGCACAGTGATACGTAATAGTAAATGAAACTTTAGGCAAAAACCCACAGTCATGGGAAACTGTAACTTTCCCTAAACAGCAATCACACAAAGAGAGCACTATCTGCATCCTTACGATGAGATATTTCCTATCAGTTCCAAACCTATAGGCAATCCGCTCTTCCAGCTTACAATACCACAATTCACAAGAACGAGGGAAACTTTCCAGTACGTCTCGTTACACAGAGAGGACGCCATCAACAACGACATAACCATGAACAATCAAAGGGTTATATGGGATATAAAGGATATGTCATATCATTCCAATAAAATAAACCATTGTTTCATGCATTCTTGGATATCATATGATTATATGGAACTCTTATCGCATTCCTGTAATTCTCTTTACTACGTGTGGTTTTACTATACAAGGCTACGTATTGAGGTCATGCAAAAGAAAAAGGAACGGGTACATTACTTACAGTCAGAGGCACATCCAATACCTACACAAAGCAGTTCTACACATATGGTACTCCGTCACCAAAGTGGAATGACCGACAACCTGCGTTCGGTCTCACAGAGCGTCGGGGCTCAGTCACTTCACATGGAGTATCGTCACTTTTCTTCAGAAGGTCACAGGGTGATCTGTTCATGTTTTGAGCATCTCTGCTCTCAGAATGTCAGGACGCAGCGAACTGGGTAGAACCAATTGCTCGAGGTGGCCTTGAGCTGGGTCGGCGACATGTCTGTAGAGGAGCCCGTCTCGGATCCGAAGTCTCGAAAATTGCCGAAGTAGGATCTTCGAGGAATGGTCCTGTGTAGACTCTGGCTTTTGCGGCCAAGATGACAGAAACTTCCCCATCACGAGATCCTGCTTCTGCAGATCCTGCAGCTCTTGCTGAGACAGTCGTTTTCCGGTAGTCACAACGACTTCTTCCTGCAAGAGTGGCACCTCTAAGAGCGCATCAGCATGAGGACTACTGGATTTGTCCCTGTGGTCCGGGGTTCGAATCTCCAGGTGGGCTGTCTGCCAACAACTTGTCCACGGAGAAGCTGAGAGACTTGGACAGGAGACGTTCAGCAGGACCCGTCAGTCCTGAAACAGGCGAGGAGTAGAGGGGCGTACAGGGGTAGGGCTGCAGACGCTCCCCGTGGAAGGAGTAGGCGGGCACCATCAAGGACGGGAAGCCGGCGCGCTTGAGTGCGGCAAGACGGGATCGTGACGCGAGCGAGGAGCGACGTCGCGACTTGCCTGTCGTGCCACCGATGAAGACGTCATCACTGCTAGGGTCCAGCATCCAGTGGTTGCCTTTGCCGGGGTCGTCATAGTGGCGTGGCACCTTGACGAAGCACTTGTTGAGCGAGAGGTTGTGGCGGATGGAGTTCTGCCAGCCCTGCTTGTTGTCTCTGTAGTAAGGAAAGTTCTTCATGATGAATTCGTAGATTTGGCTCAGCGTCAGTCGTTTCTCCGGGCTGCTGCGTATGGCCATCATGATGAGGGCGTTGTAAAAGAAGGGCGGCTTGTCAGACTTCTTGTCTCCCTCGCTCTTTTCGCTCTCGCCCTTATCGCCTCTCGTTCCATCGCCATCTGTCGTCGGTGAAGGGCAAGCAGGGGTCGGCAGCGGCAGCAGTGTCAGTCCCTACCAGACGTTCATTAGTGGTGGGGATCGGTAGTGCTGGCTATCATCAGGGCTGGTGGTCTTCATGATCATCTCACTGACTCTCCCTCTGATGTACCCTGCTCTGCAGCGCCATTTGTAGCGGGACCAGCATTTACATTGCTGGGGCTACTATGCAGGCTGGGAACTTTTCCCCTGCCTCCCGAGTGTTGGGCGGCAGAGGCACAGAGGGACATGGAGTCAGTCAAGTTCCCGTTACATCCATTTATTTCTGAGTAGCAATAATGAGTCCGTACTCTATGCGGCTCTCAACACGAGTCTCTTAACACAAGTCTGGTAAACATAAGTGGTCACCTCAATATATATGATCAAAACCGGAAAAGGCGTGGCATGGGATTGGTGAAGGTGTCGGCTGGGGCGGTACCAGGGATGCATAGGAAGAGGGGGAGGGGGGGGGGGGGGGGAGGGTCCGACTCACAAGACTGATCTCTTGGAGATACTATCTTGCCAGCATCAGGTCTCCATGCTGATGACCAGCGGAGCGTCCGAGAGTGAGATAATGGGAAACGACAGTGGGAAGGGCGGCTGGCATGAACGGTATGGCTTCAGTGTCCCAGAGTCTGACGTGGGGATGGAATCAGAGATGGGGAGGTATACAAATGGAGAAAGCAGGAGGGTGGAGAGCGTGGGAACGGGCGAGAAATAGCTGAGTGGGCAAATGACCACTGGTGACAAACTGGAAGATAGGAGGGGTTCATGCAGAGAACGCAAAGTCAGCAAACTAAAGTTTTGTCACTCCGTTACATATCTATATATCTATTTATCTATCTATCTATCTATCTATCTATCTATCTATCTATCTATCTATCTATCTATCTATCTATCTATCTATCTATCTATCTATCTATCTATCTATCTATCTATCTATCTATCTATCTATCTATATCTATCTATCTATCTATCTATCTATCTATCTATCTATCTATCTATCTATCTATCTATCTATCTATCTATCTATCTATCTATCTATCTATCTATCTATCTATCTATCTATCTATCTATCTATCTATCTATCTATCTATCTATCTATCTATCTATCTATCTATCTATCTATCTATCTATCTATCTATCTATCTATCTATCTATCTATCTATCTATCATATATCTATCTATCTATCTATCTATCTATCTATCTATCTATCTATCTATCTATCTATCTATCTATCTATCTATCTATCTATCTATCTATCTATCTATCTATCTATCTATCTATCTATCTATCTATCTATCTATCTATCTATCTATCTATCTATCTATTCTATCTATCTATCTATCTATCTATCTATCTATCTATCTATCTATCTATCTATCTATCTATCTATCTATCTATCTATCTATCTATCTATCTATCTATCTATCTATCTATCTATCTATCTATCTATCTATCTATCTATCTATCTCTCTCTCTCTCTCTCTCTCTCCGAACTACTGCAGGGGTGAACGAGAACACCGCACCAATGAATCTAGACGACTGCACCGATGACTCTTTCTGATAGAACTGGGTGGCTGTTCAAGGAAGGCATTTATCGATGTGAAAGTGGGCAAGCCGGGATGCCGAAGGTAATGTTGAGGGAGAGGCTGCCCAGATGCGGCAAAGCAGATGGAGATGTGGACTGACAGCAGAGCTTCCCTTCTCGCTGTGGGTGTCTGGCCAGGACCTCGTGCACAGCTCAGGTCACCAGTCTGACCAGGACCTCGTGCACAGCTCAGGTCACCAGTCTGGCCAGGACCTAGTGCACAGCTCAGGTCACCAGTCAGGAGAGGTGTAGAATGGGGACTCCGCCTGACGCCAGTTTAACCCGTGCTTTCTGCCCTTGCTGTCTGTAGAGGTGCAGTGTGGGAATGTTAATCAAACTAGGGTATTTTGTCCACTTTGAAGGCGTGTGTGAGTGTGTAATATGTGTGTGTGTGTGTGTGTATGTGTGTGTATGTTTGTGTGTGTGTGTGTTTCTCCCCTCAACACCACCAAAAATGCACGTACACACATATGTGCACGCGCACACACACACACATACATGCGCACACACCCCCACACACACACACGACAACACCAACAGCAAAAAACATACATACACACACAAACCAATAACCACAACAATAATAGAAACGACAACACACACATACATACATACACACACAAATACACACACACGCGCGCGCGCCAACACCAACAGCAAATAAACACACAGGCACAAACCAACAAACACACCAACAACACACGCACACACACATGCACACACACACGCACACACACACACACATGCACACACACACGCGCGCACACCGACGCGCACACACACACACACACACACACACACACACACACATGTACTCGGTACCCAGATGAAGAAGAAAAGGGCCGGGTTTAGGCGAATTACGCCTAAAATAAAGGCATTTTCGCATAGAAAGCCATCCCACGATACGCTAACAAATAGATCATCTATATTATATTATACAAACGAAGACAAGTTAGAAATGCTCAAACTACCATCGCAATGCATTCACGACGCTCTTCTGTTGTGTTCCATGTGGGTCAGTAGTGATAACCCATTCTGAACACAGAGAAACTATTGTGTAGTCTCAGCCACGCTGAATGGGGATAACCTTGCTGACAAAGACCAGCTTCTAGTAACATGCTGGTTATGTAGGGAGATGCCTGACAGCTTTACATCGTCTGGTCCCGAGAAACCTTGTAGGAAGGGGCAGTTGAACATTCAATGTTATAAACAGAACTGTGGAGAAGTTGGCTTTCATTGCAAAAGCTCTATGTGTAAAAGTCCCGTCAAGGAGATATATGCTGATACAATTTGGAGGGAAGGTTCAAGAAGCACTCTCGCTTTGATATTGAAATCGTTGCCTCGTATTTACGACGGCACCTTGGCATAGTTTATTGGAAAATGCTGATATATTTTACGGCTGTTTTTTCCATGAAGGAAAAACCGTACAGGCAATCTACATCGTAAAACCGAAAACGTGTGGACATATTGGTTTTTGGAGAGACGTATCATGTCAGACTTTGTATGAAGTGCACACATTTTGGAGAAGTAGGACACACAGTTCATTTTCTGCTTATCTTTTAAGTTCACCGGCTGGCTTTTCCCCTGACAAACTCTGACTTGCCAAACGCATGTACGCACTCAGCAATGCACTCTAAAGATCTCGTCAGCATTTGTACAACACTTCCTGACAAGGATACGCGATAACTTCTGTGAGATGCACTGAGTGCCCGAGAGCCCCACACCAGCAGCTGTTTAGAACGGTTCGTCTCCTTCAGCCATGACTTCGTCTCGATGGTAACTGCCGAGTCCCCACGTGTGTATCCCATTCTCTAGTATCTTCGTGCAAGTTGATTCGCTTAGGTGAGAGAGAGAACGAACGAACGAACGAACGAATGGTTTATTTTTGTTAGGCCACCGGCCCATCACAACACAATTACACATAATATGCCTTTTCGGTCATAGCAATAGAAACAGCTTCTTTTCTTCTCTTGAATGCATAATACAAATACGTTGCAACCGCTCGTACTGCCTTAGGCTCCTCCAGCGACAGGAGTACCTTAACATCAAAGTCATACGTATTCGTCATCAACCTGCGTATATACATTCGTCTGAGATCTTCATAGGCAGGACATTCAAGTAACAAATGCTGTTCATTTTCGTCTGTTTCATAGCAAGCTGGACATAAATAAGCATTATCAGCTCGCTCCGTAGTAAATCTGTATTTATGCGTGAACAGATCGCTGAATCCCATCCTAAAAAGAACATAAACATCTCGAAAAACTTTTTAATCTAATATTTACAAATATGTCTCTCTATTCAATTCTGTCTTAAAGGATCTGTACAGTTCATATCTACCGCTCGCTGATATTGAAACTGTCCATACATTCATGTATTCAGTGATAAGGCGCTTTCTGAACTCGAGCAAGAACTCTGTAGGTGAGAGAGAGAGAGAGAGAGAGAGAGAGAGAGAGAGAGAGAGAGAGAGAGAGAGAGAGAGAGAGAGAGAGAGAGACTTTGACTTTGACTTTGAATTCTTTATTGCAAGGCCGACGGCCCGTCACAATTTTTACAGTTGTTCTGAGCGTATTGCTTTTGCATACATGAACAATTTGGCGAAAGCAAAAAGGAAGAAAATGAACATACATGCTTTCATTTCCTTCTTGAAACACAGCAAAGCAAAGGTAGTGGTGGAGGGTGGGGGGGGGGGGGATGTACATGGTGACCAAGAGTCAAGCAGGGTCTTACCCCGTCATACAGTGTGCTTATGCATGTACAAACAAGTATATTATTGTGGATTAGGTTACCATGGTTCAAGGCGGGTCGGAGGGTGGGGTGGAAAGTGGGTCAATTTTAGCTTTTGATCTCGGGTTGACCGTGGATCTCTAATAATACAATGCAACTAAGATTGCTCGTCTTGGAGACGTTGACGACGGCGTTTGAGCGCATAATGTATAAACATAGCAACATGTTTCGTCTTAATGTATCCCCGTCCATCAATCAGAAAGGTAAAGCCTCTGTTATTTAAATACTGGATATACCTTTTTACATATTTTTCTCTAAGATCCTTATAAATTTCACATTCTAACAGGAAATGAATTTCATCTTCTACATAATCTGTACAAAATGGACAGTGTGTGTCCTCTCCGCTGAACGTGTTGTGAGTGCGCAGGTCACTTATTCCTAATCTAAGCCGTATCATTGCATCCCTAAACTTTCCTATTTCTATGGTACTAAGATATTTCTCACATTCGAATGAATCTTTATGGACACTGTATACTAGGTAACGCTCGCTTTCATTTAATCTACTATGCCATTCCTGTCTGAAGCAATCTTGTAGTCTGACTTTAAAGTTTCTGAGAAAGCTCCTTTCATTATTTGTTCCTCTATTCAACCAAACAAAGGCAAACCCTGATTTAGACAGACAGTCTCTTACCGACTTTAACCAGTTCATCTCGTCAGGGACTGATATACCTTCTAGCATGAGGAGCGCCTGTCTAGGTAATCTGTCATCTGGCATTCTTTGGAGTCTAAACCAGTACTTAATGGCCCTAACTGTGCTATTCACTATGATAGGGAATCTTCCCGTTTCACCATAGACTAAATTATTTGGCGTCTTAGTATCTACATTCAAATATCGCTTGCACGCAAATAGGTGTGCTTTCTCAACATTTGTGTGTACCCTTAAACCCCACAGTTCAGATGCATACAACAGGGAAGGCTGTATCTGCGCATCAAATAATTTGAAAAAGATGTTTGGTTTACGGTTGTGCAATGTCCAGATCATCTTAAGTAATGAGACGGTTTTCTGCTTTGTCTTTGTTGCAACGCTGTCCAGGGGCGGGTTTCAAAATAGGTAGTCGATCTTGGTCGCAAGATCTTGCTTCGCAGTAAGAGCTAGCTAAAAAAGAAACTACCCCAGCGGAGAGCGAAGATCCAAGATGGCGACGACCGAGACTAGGGTTTATGTTTTGTGACGCTTCGACACTGAAAATATTCGATAATTCGTTCTCCGCTGACTCATGTGTGCCTTAATTTGTCACCTCGCTGCAATCTCAGCTGGACAATTGAAGTAGATTACGATTTTTTTCTTTATTGTGTGCACGATGTGTGGTTGACGGTGAGAAATCCTGCATTACGTTCGAATTGAAAATTCTCTCGCAAAGAGACGTAACTCTACATTCTGACCTCCCTTTGCGAAAAGGAAAATCGCTAGTGCGCGGTAGTGTACATAGGGTCTTTGACTGCACTAGGCTCAGGAGTCACTTATCAGGGCATAGGTAGTGGTAATAAAAATGTTCAATTTACACAATAACCTCAAACCTTACCGTAAACCAAGAAAGTTAAAGTTAACCGAAGACTCGTCCAAAAACGTCACTCCTAGTGACACGATGCTCATGCTGTCCGCCATCTTGAATCTCACTAGCTAGGCACCGCTCCAACTGCCTCGCTCAATCTACGCTCGTCTACGATTGGCTCGCGAGCAAGCAAAGAATGAAACTGCCCAATTGGCGAGATCTGCGTAGATCTACCGAGATCTTCGCATTTTGAAACCCGCCCCAGAGCTACACTCTCTGACAGCTTGGTCGTAAAAGTGTACCTAAGGTATTTAAATGAGTTAACCACCTCAAGGCGAGCTCCGTCAAGGAACCACCTTTCTCCCCGAGCCAGAAAACCCCCTCGACGAAAAACCATGACTTTCGTTTTTTCTGTATTGACTTTGAGACCGACTTGTTTGGACGCATAAGAGAGGTTGTCTATCTGGGTCTGCAGGCCCATAGGGGAGGTAGATAGCAACGCAATATCATCTGCATAGATAAGGAAAAATATTTCTGCCTTCCCACTTTGCATCTGAACCCCGTGTCTACCATGTTCTCGAACGAATTCAACAACAAATGTAATAAATAAGGAAAATAGTATCGGGCGAGAGAGAGAGAGAGAGAGAGAGAGAGAGAGAGAGAGAGAGAGAGGGGGGGGGGGGGGAGGGGGGGAGGGGGGGGGGGGGAGGAGAGTCCGCCTGACCGGTTAACTGATCAACGTATGGACGAAGGAACTGATGGACGGGCTGCCAGATAAAATTGACCGACTGACAGCAGGCTGGCTGTCTAACTGGCTGACTGAGTCAGACAAGGAGCCATTCACAACGGCAGGTGAACTTGACTTTTTTCCGTCAGGGGGCCTCTGCAAAGTTTCACAGCGAAAAGAGACGCTTGCTGTCCTATCATCCGACGAAAAAGCTTTCATAAACGGGCCACACTGGTGGACTCGTCCGAAGAGAGGGGTGTGAGAGAGACAGCCAAGCATGCAGGAAATGCAAACTGGCGGGACACACCATCTGACTGGTTGCGTTTTTACGAGCTTTTCTTTCCGAATCGTCAGATTCTTTTGTCATTCTATGTATAAATCACTGCGAATTCACTGAGAATTAAACAACCGAGATCGCTTGCCAGTCAGATGCTTTTTCTTGCTAGCTTGTATGACCCGCCAGCTTGGCCGTCTTTCCACACCCCTCTCCTCGGACGAGCCCACAAGTGTGGCCCGTTTATGGAAGTTTTTCCGAACATCACTATTGAACGAATTTTTACATATCTAGAATTTGCTATCAACGCGGTAGCATTTGAGGGCTTGAGGCAATATAATACATTCAGTGCTTGCTTCAGAGATAACTATACAGGACGCAATCAAAACGCATTTTTTGTTCATTTTCTATTTCCGCTGAAAAGTATAGGTTCCTCCCCGCACCCGCCCCCCCCCCCCCCCGCACCCGCCCCCCCCCCCCCCCACGCACCCCCCCCCCGCCCCCTCCGAAGCTTAGCCTTCTACCAGAATCTCTCAACCACCCACTCATCTCTCCCTATTTTTAACAGTGAAATGCACAGTCAGCTTTGCACAGATTACTTTAACTGACTTTGCCCATTTGGGTCTACAGCGGTTGCTTTTCGTGTGGGTTTGGGACCATGCGGTAAGACGTTGCTTTAAATGTTAACCAGTGCTTAATTGATCTGGCTGTACTATTTAGGACGAAAGGAGACCTTCCTGGCATGCTATGAACAATGCGCGCACACACCCATACGCGCACACACACATGCATGCATGCATGGGCGTTTGCACATATGTGCGTGTGTACACAGACACACACACACACACACACACACACACACACACACAGACACACAAAGAACGAGCAAACAGGGAAGAGAAGGGGAGAAGAGAGAACGAAAGAACGAACGACAACTTTATTTCGCAAGGCCACCAGTCTATTACAAAAGGGATTGAATAGAGTTAACATAAATTTCTCATCATGTGCATCACAGTTTTGCATCCGCAGGATTTTTACGTTTGAGTACACGGGGAAATGTAAAGCATTCGACCGTGAGCTGTGGTAATCTGTATGATGTACCCGAAAATAAGAATACTTTTATTTGAAGAAGGGTTGTGCCCGAAACATTATATCCTATATTAAATCAGGGATTCCTAAATATCCAAGCAATTCCTTTTTCGTCAATTTTGTTTTGTCGTCGGAGATCCGGTGGTAGACCTATCTTTTATCGACTTTCATCTGTCTTGAGAGAGAGAGAGAGAGAGAGAGAGAGAGAGAGAGAGAGGGAGGGAGAGAGAGAGAGGGAGAGAGAGAGAGAGAGAGAGAGAGAGAGAGAGAGAGAGAGAGAGAGACAAAGAGAGAGGCAGACAGACAAAGAGAGAGGCAGACAGACAAAGAGAGAGATAGAGAGACACAGAGAAAGATATACAGAGATACAGAGACAGATTAAGAGAGAGAGACAGATTAAGAGAGAGAGACAGATTAAGAGAGAGATAGAGAGAGAGAGAGACAGAGAGAGAGAGAGACAGAGATTAAGAGACAGAGATTAAGAGAGAGAGAGAGAGAGAGAGAGAGAGAGAGAGAGAGAGAGATTATCTATAAGTCCCATCCGTCAATGGCCCCAGGGAATCTCACTTTCCCTGAGATAGGCTGTAAACAGTCCAGCCCTGCAGTCGACATTATCTGGTTACAGACGCAGCTCCGCTCCTGTGCCAGAAGGCCTCAGGAATTCTTGGGGGTGTAGCCAAGGCTTTGCCATTGAGGTGGTGAGAGAAAAGAGGTTTTGCCACATGATGGCCAGTCTTAAACACACGCCTTCTAGGGACCAAGGCAAGCGTCTGGACTTGACGGAGGGGAAAGCTATGGGTTCTCACAGGTCTGCGCTTGGCAGCCAGGCGGCGTGTACCTCGACGCCAGAGTCTCGTTGACGGACAAAGGGGAACACGTACTATGCGTGTCGTATCCGGAGAGCTTTTCGACTTGTCACAACAGTAGCGTGAAGCTGATGTACGGATCGGAGAAAGAGATGAAAGATTGGGTCGGTACGGAGGAAAACATTGAAGCTGACCGCGTTTGTCTCCCGCGGTTCACGGCACGAGGTCAAAAGGGCAGCGATTCATTAGACAGGTCAGAGCCGACATCAGCAGCTGTGGGCTCACGGTGCCAAGAAAAGTTTTCATTCCGTGAGTCTTCTTTGTGCGGTCTTTCTTTATTTTTCTGCGGGAGTGATGTTTCGATGAGGTCTGGCGTGGAATGAAAACCTGTCATCAAACCATCGCTCATGTGCCCTCAATGCAACAGGAAAGGTAAACGCCTTTAGATGAAATTATATCTAATTTCGTAGAAGAAAATACATGTATATGGACATTCTTCGCTTATGTACACGTATTTACGAAATAACTTTACATCTAACAAAATGTGGTAAATGTTAGAGTGGATTTTGAGATCATTACTGCAAAAACGTTCCCTGTATTTGCTGCATATCGGTTTCACAAAACACCATGCCACGTTTGAAATAACAAATGCCACCAATTCGTGCACGAATTCCTTATGAGTTTTGGTCTTCGTCTTGTGATAATTTCATAGAACTTTATCCTGTTGAAGTCGGTTATGGTTACGAATGTTGTGTTAACAAGTCAAGAGAGAGAGTCGTTAAGTTTGTCAGAAAAGATTAAAACTAATCCTTCGATTTAATCCAAAAATGTATTTTAAAAAACACGCAAACTTGGAGAAGAATGATGTTGGGCGGCGCACTTCAGACTTTGATCGCAGACTGACAAAAACGCCTTGTAAAGCTTCGGGAAACGAGCTTTAGATAAAATCTGCTTCGTTCGTTTTTGTAAGAAATCATTCTGACACCCAACGCTCCGTGAAATTACTTGGGCTCGACCTCTCGTGTGATCATCAGCAAGGAACAAGGACGAATAGTTACCTTCAACAACTCTCCATCGTTTCGTGGTAATTGTGTGGGCGTTTGTTCGGCCTGATTCCAGGATACTTAAACTTTTCCTCTCGTCAAGAAAATCAAACTTGCAACGTTTACTAATAGCGTTTTCTTATAAATATATACCAAATTAGTGTGTTTTCCCCCAGTAGTTCGTGCAACTCAAGTTAAATACAAAACCCCTCCTGAGTTTGGTGTTGCTACATAAAGGAATGATCACAGATAATTATTATTAATTAAAGCCCTTTGGGGGCATTGTTCACTCTCTCGCAAGGCACTCGCCCGTTAACACATGACAAATATAGTCTTGTAATTACCGTTTCCGTCTACGCGTTTATCATGTTAAAGAAATCTTCGACCCGTGCCACTGGCAGTCATTTGTCATTCCCATTGTGGAACTGATTACCTGCCAGTTGACATTGTTCGGATATACCCACTGACAAGTGCCTTGCCTACAACAATCAGAAAGACCATTAATCGGAGAGAGATGGTGAGTCAAGGCCCAAATCTACACACTTAGAGGGGCCATGATGCATTCAGGGCGAAAAGTAACAGACACATTCATTCTTCCATTAAGAGTATTATACCAAACGGATGCAATCTAAACGAACCTCGCGCCTTTCACGCACAATGTGACCCCACGCTCATTCTGTTTATTTGCATGCAACGCTGCGTTTCACGCCATGCTGTGCTGGCCTTTTTCGCCGCGTGGGCTCCTTTAGTCTGAATACTTCTGGGACGTTGTCGCCTCTCATCTGCCCTCTTTGACGAATGGCTGCATGCTTGGCATCTCTACGCTTTCTGTCGATACTCTTGGCCGTCGTTTCTCGGAATCAACTCCAGACGGTGACTACATACGCTTTGCCCCTTTAACAAACGGGTGGGCAGGGCTGCTGGCTGCTGGCTGCTGCCCTGGCCACGAGCTACAAGCGCAGTGGGTGTGGATGGAGGCTGGCGCAGAAATCCAGAGACTAGCTACCCTGACCCAGAGGATGCCGAGACGCGTCGTGCTCGCTGATGACGCTAAGTCGCTGTCTTCCCCCATAATCCCCAGCGTCAGCTCGCCATTAGCATGACTGCCCGGATACAAGGGGAGATCACGCCAGAAGCAGCGTGCCTCGGAGCGCGGGAAATCCTGGACACATGAGCCCAAGTTGTATGAAGTCTAACTCCTTCGCTGCGAGATCCTGTAAGCGCAGAAGGAATAATTCTATTGGCTGCGAGGAAAATGTGGGGGGAAAACTCTTGTAACAGAGTGACAAAACTTTACTTTGCTGACTTTGCGTTCTCTGCATGAACCCCTCCTATCTTCCAGTCTGTCGCCAGTGGTCATTTGCCCACTCAGCTATTTCTCGTCCGTTCCCACGCTCTCCACCCTCCTGCTTTCTCCATTTGTATACCCCCCCATCTCTGATTCCATCCCCACGTCAGACTCTGGGACACTGAAGCCATACCGTTCATGCCAGCCGCCCTTCCCACTGTCATTTCCCATTATCTCACTCTCGGACGCTCCGCTGGTCATCAGCATGGAGACCTGATGCTGGCAAGATAGTATCTCCAAGAGATCAGTCTTGTGAGTCGGACCCTCCCCCCCCCCTCCCCCTCTTCCTATGCATCCCTGGTACCGCCCCAGCCGACACCTTCACCAATCCCATGCCACGCCTTTTCCGGTTTTGATCATATATATTGAGGTGACCACTTATGTTGAGGAGACTTATGTTTAGGAGACTTGTGTTGAGAGACTCGTGTTGAGAGCCGCATAGAGTACGGACTCATTATTGCTACTCAGAAATAAATGGATGTAACGGGAACTTGACTGACTCCATGTCCCTCTGTGCCTCTGCCGCCCAACACTCGGGAGGCAGGGGAAAAGTTCCCAGCCTGCATAGTAGCCCCAGCAATGTAAATGCTGGTGCCGCTACAAATGGCGCTGCAGAGCAGGGTACATCAGAGGGAGAGTCAGTGAGATGATCATGAAGACCACCAGCCCTGATGATAGCCAGCACTACCGATCCCCACCACTAATGAACGTCTGGTAGGGACTGACACTGCTGCCGCTGCCGACCCCTGCTTGCCCATCACCTTGCCCTACAATGCCGCCACGCCGACGACAGATGGCGATGGAACGAGAGGCGATAAGGGCGAGAGCGAAAAGAGCGAGGGAGACAAGAAGTCTGACAAGCCGCCCTTCTTTTACAACGCCCTCATCATGATGGCCATACGCAGCAGCCCGGAGAAACGACTGACGCTGAGCCAAATCTACGAATTCATCATGAAGAACTTTCCTTACTACAGAGACAACAAGCAGGGCTGGCAGAACTCCATCCGCCACAACCTCTCGCTCAACAAGTGCTTCGTCAAGGTGCCACGCCACTATGACGACCCCGGCAAAGGCAACCACTGGATGCTGGACCCTAGCAGTGATGACGTCTTCATCGGTGGCACGACAGGCAAGTCGCGACGTCGCTCCTCGCTCGCGTCACGATCCCGTCTTGCCGCACTCAAGCGCGCCGGCTTCCCGTCCTTGATGGTGCCCGCCTACTCCTTCCACGGGGAGCGTCTGCAGCCCTACCCCTGTACGCCCCTCTACTCCTCGCCTGTTTCAGGACTGACGGGTCCTGCTGAACGTCTCCTGTCCAAGTCTCTCAGCTTCTCCGTGGACAAGTTGTTGGCAGACAGCCCACCTGGAGATTCGAACCCCGGACCACAGGGACAAATCCAGTAGTCCTCATGCTGATGCGCTCTTAGAGGTGCCACTCTTGCAGGAAGAAGTCGTTGTGACTACCGGAAAACGACTGTCTCAGCAAGAGCTGCAGGATCTGCAGAAGCAGGATCTCGTGATGGGGAAGTTTCTGTCATCTTGGCCGCAAAAGCCAGAGTCTACACAGGACCATTCCTCGAAGATCCTACTTCGGCAATTTTCGAGATTTCGGATCCGAGACGGGCTCCTCTACAGACATGTCGCCGACCCAGCTCAAGGCCACCTCGAGCAATTGGTTCTACCCAGTTCGCTGCGTCCTGACATTCTGAGAGCAGAGATGCTCAAAACATGAACAGATCACCCTGTGACCTTCTGAAGAAAAGTGACGATACTCCATGTGAAGTGACTGAGCCCCGACGCTCTGTGAGACCGAACGCAGGTTGTCGGTCATTCCACTTTGGTGACGGAGTACCATATGTGTAGAACTGCTTTGTGTAGGTATTGGATGTGCCTCTGACTGTAAGTAATGTACCCGTTCCTTTTTCTTTTGCATGACCTCAATACGTAGCCTTGTATAGTAAAACCACACGTAGTAAAGAGAATTACAGGAATGCGATAAGAGTTCCATATAATCATATGATATCCAAGAATGCATGAAACAATAATGGTTTATTTTATTGGAATGATATGACATATCCTTTATATCCCATATAATCCTTTGATTGTTCATGGTTATGTCGTTGTTGATGGCGTCCTCTCTGTGTAACGAGACGTACTGGAAAGTTTCCCTCGTTCTTGTGAATTGCGGTATTGTAAGCTGGAAGAGCGGATTGCCTATAGGTTTGGAACTGGTAGGAAATATCTCATCGTAAGGATGCAGATAGTGCTCTCTTTGTGTGATTGCTGTTTAGGGAAAGTTACAGTTTCCCATGACTGTGGGTTTTTGCCTAAAGTTTCATTTAATATTACGTATCACTGTGCTGCTAGTGATTACGGAAGAACTTGCGATGTTTATCCATTGCGGGGTGTTGTTGTGCTTAGCAACGCCACTTTGTGTCACTGTTTGTTTATGTGCATCTAATTGAAGGGTTAAGACCGCTTTTAGCCTGCACGGTTTGTGTGTCTAGCCATGTGGAGGACATACTTGTTGAAGGGTTAAAACCGCTTCAAGTTGTCTTGTCCAACATGCTCTGTTGTTGTGTTGGTTATGCTGCGTTTTGTAATGTGAAATGTTTAATCCTGTTGTTACCAATCAACTAGTTGAACGGTTAAGCCCGCTTTCTAGAAGATGTGAAACAATGAGAACTCTTGCTTGTTTTTGTGTGGTGTTTTGGATTGTCTTCTAGTTGACTGGTTAAGACCCCTTCTAGACAGCAATAAAAAAAAATTATCGTGTGAGATTTCGTTGTACACCATGATTGTATATATTTCATCCTAGTAATGCATGTACTCACTAGATTCAAGATTTTGTGTCCATTCTACATTTGTGTTTTGTCTCATGATATATTTTGTATGCAAGTGGTCACCTCAATCCTCTAGCACTAATTGAATTGTTCATTGTTAAACTCCTTATAGGTCATTAATCAAAATTTACAACGAGGACGTTGTACTGAAACACCATGGGGAGATGTAACAGAGTGACAAAACTTTACTTTGCTGACTTTGCGTTCTCTGCATGAACCCCTCCTATCTTCCAGTCTGTCGCCAGTGGTCATTTGCCCACTCAGCTATTTCTCGTCCGTTCCCACGCTCTCCACCCTCCTGCTTTCTCCATTTGTATACCCCCCCATCTCTGATTCCATCCCCACGTCAGACTCTGGGACACTGAAGCCATACCGTTCATGCCAGCCGCCCTTCCCACTGTCATTTCCCATTATCTCACTCTCGGACGCTCCGCTGGTCATCAGCATGGAGACCTGATGCTGGCAAGATAGTATCTCCAAGAGATCAGTCTTGTGAGTCGGACCCTCCCCCCCCCCTCCCCCTCTTCCTATGCATCCCTGGTACCGCCCCAGCCGACACCTTCACCAATCCCATGCCACGCCTTTTCCGGTTTTGATCATATATATTGAGGTGACGACTTATGTTTAGGAGACTTATGTTTAGGAGACTTGTGTTGAGAGACTTGTGTTGAGAGCCGCATAGAGTACGGACTCATTATTGCTACTCAGAAATAAATGGATGTAACGGGAACTTGACTGACTCCATGTCCCTCTGTGCCTCTGCCGCCCAACACTCGGGAGGCAGGGGAAAAGTTCCCAGCCTGCATAGTAGCCCCAGCAATGTAAATGCTGGTCCCGCTACACTCTGTTATGTGGTTAACTGCATACCGCCACAAGAACGAGATGATATAATGAGTACAGCAGAAACCGAATTTACAGGCTGTTTTTCCGTGTTCCACAGAAGGTTTCAGCTGTCCAAAAAATGTCAAACGAGATTATCATCACCACACGTAAAACGTATTGCAGCGGATTTTATTGCTATTTTCTGTTTGTGAGACGATTGAAAAAAAGATGACAAGTCCATGTGGCTCATAAACACCAGTATCTGAAGATTAATTATTTTTTTCGTTCATAGCTGTATTCCAGGATCAACGTTTGGAAGTCAAAGATACAAAACAAAACGTTCAAGGTTAATCGAATCATGACATCACAAAAGCAAAAAATGCACACTTCTGATGGATGCGCTAATAATTTTTCCGTTAAGTTGCGGGTTCTTTTGCCCATCTGAGGTATTGAACTTGTTTCCTACCTCTACAGGATTTGGGCTCTGTACGAGTAGTTTTGGTCAGGGTGCAGTTTACCAATGAACCCTCACTCGTACCAACTGTTTTCTCCCACATCTGAAGTGATTGCAAGAAGATACACCATTGAAGCATGTTTTCCTGCAAAAAGTCATCAAAACAAAGATATGTTAAATTCGACCATCTCCAGAATTTATTTCCTCATATTCACGGGGATAGTCATTCCTATTCATATGATGATCTTCGTATTTGATTGGGAAAAAAGCCTGCTCGTTTGTACCGGTATGCATGGACCTAAAACAGCATTCCATATTCATGATATTGACCCCTGAAGTGAAGACACCAGCGAACTGCAGATTTCGCATGTTCTCGGGAAGAAAGGTGTAGACCAATGAATTACAAATACCGTTTATATTTATATTCACTATTTGTTTGTCCTGATTTGCCTTTTTATAAACTCAAAAATGTAAAAACACAAGCAGCGAATGTCGTGACTTTCAAATTATTTCAACGCTGAATGACTGGAGAAAAGTTTCCGGTGTCTTACGTCGGTTTCAAACTTTTCCCCGGAAACGGATGAGAAGCAAAATCCCTAAGCAGAAATCTATTTCCTGGTGCTGGACGCTTCATTATTCCGCGTCCTGTAAGGACAAGAGCCTCTCCCCATTCCCAGCCCCCGTCAGACATCCTCATGGCACCACCGAAACGAATCCCCAAGCATCGCAATTTTTTCTCTGGCAAACTAGCCAGCCGTGCTATTCCACGAAAAGAAAACCACCTCATCTTCTTCAAAGCCACGTCTGTCATGGCCTGGACACTTCATCTATCGGACTTTCTTGTTTTGTTTGTGCGGTTTCTCTAGCTGATTTCATGGAGTGGCGAACACAGTTCTTCACGTCTGACTCGCTCCTAGAGGCATGCTTTTTCAGCTTCAGAGCTGCGGCCGACTGAAGTGGCTGTCTTGCACGCACCACATCTTTCGATGGAAAGTTGCGTTTTTGCACGCAGCCTCGTGATCTCCAGGCAGTAGTCTCTTTGGAGGCCAACTACGATGACGGACTAAAGAGGAGACCAACGGTGCCAATCTAATGTAAAGATATGACAGGGCTGTAGTCTTTAGACCTGAAGTTACCACGTCAGACGGGATGATGGCTTTTTTGTTCATTATTCCACCTGATCAAACGTCCTTTCGTGCAACTTTGAGAAGCATGTGCAAGCTTTGTGCTAGGAAAAAAAACCTATTGGCTTCAGAGAGAGGAGAGAGAGAGATAGAGGAGAGAGAGAGAGGTAGAGAGAGGGAGAGAGAGAGAGAGAGGTAGAGAGAGAGAGAGAGAGAGAGAGAGAGAGAGAGAGAGAGAGAGAGAGAGAGAGAAAGAGAGAGAGCAGATACATAATTCACCTCAAACTTCCAAGAGCTGAAGTCCACCTCGGCAAAAATCCTGTATACACCTACATGTATATATATATATATATATATATATATATATATATATATATATATATATATATATATATAAAATTAGGACTCTTGGCTTCAGTGAATGTTTAAATCGGGTGGGGGTGGGGGTGTGTTTGTATGCTAGTTTCTAGTATCATTTGTTGAAATATGTCCCTCCACACGAGCAAGGTGTACATAGACTGATGGTATACAAAGAAATGTTTACAGCTGAGCCGAGATACTGTGTCATGATGGAAGTGTGACTAGCCATTGTGTGACTTCTGTCTCACTTGTTTGCTATGAAAACAGTTAGGCTCACTTCTCATTAAGGTACTTGACCTTAGATTGTGGAAAGTTTCCTCCGGAATTTACGCACCAAAACATGTGCTTTATTATGGGAGATTTCAAGAGATCAGTACCTATATGAAAATATCAGTTGTGATCATGCCAAATGATGACCAAGACGGGGAAAACCCCGCAGAAAGCTAAACGGTCAGAACGACCGCCTCAGGCGGATATTTGCCTTTCCCCAGTCAGGCTCGCCTTTTCAAATTTCACTGGCGTGTGGGATGCAAAATCCGTTTGGGGAAGGTGCCAAATGTGCCGGGAACAAGCATTGGCAGCAAGGCAATTTGCGCCGGACCGCCTCGTAGAAATTCAAGTCGCGGTAAAATTTTTCACATCAAATTTTCGAGAAAGCGCATTGAAGGTTGTAACGTGGGGCTGCGATGAAGGTAGCCCCTAGGGCGATTGGAAGCGACTGGCGAGGGAAGCCTGGATGTTTGACTTGGAAGACGTCGCTCCTCGCGGGCGACGTGGCGCCAGAGATCCAGCTGTGCCACCGCACACAATCCTGGGAGTCTAGGGAAGCGCCATCCCTCCCCAAGTGGGACAAAGGCTGCTCACAGCTCCAACGCTGCCTGACCGTCCATCACGTCAACCCGGCGACTTTAGCGTCTCTCGCTCACGTCGCGGGCTCTGGTGGGAGCGGGCTTCTAGCGCTGATTGAAGTCGCTGCCAGTCGATCAGGTGTAAAGCGCCCCCGTCGCTGCCCCCTGCTTGCCCGCGCGATGGCAAATAAAGCACCAAGCATTTTTGGGTTCTGTTTATTTTGTTCGCCGCATTGGGTGAAGGGTGCCACGCGGAGCCGCTGAGGAAGACTAGAATGAAATCGAGATCTGTGGCTGGAGCGGATGCCCAGGCATGCTTCAACTGAATCAGGTGGGTAAGATGGGCGTAGAAGAATGGAAGTTACGTCCTTAGATCTATTGCCAACAGCCATGAGAGATGGGATGAGTGTTTATGATATCGCTGATAGAAAGAAGTGAGCACAGTGGGAACTGCGGAGAGGTAGCTGATGCTGTAAATAATAGGGTGATATTCATAACAATGTGCAAAGCAATGTGTGTAGATGAAGGATACGTGGAGGAAAGCTGGATTTATCAAAGGTGGACAAAAGTCGTGTTGTAGAGCTGATTTTAGATGCTAGATAAGAGATCAGAGATTGAGAAACGATTGTGAACAAAAATGTCCTGATGAAAGATGAAGCAGAGTTCTGAAGTATAAATACTTATATAATTTCGTGTCTTTCCTTCGACGAGCATAACCACAAAATGAGTTCTGTAAACGGCAATATATGCGTAAAGGGTAAGAAAGGACTCTCCGCCAACATAGTGGCAAGTAGGAAAGGGGCGTTTTGCCTCTTACATAGTTTAATCTTCTTTCAATGATAGGAATGACAATTGGGCCTAACTTTATCAAAACAGCGTTGTATCATCAGGAACATTCATACATTTGAAGGGGGGAAAAAGAAAGGAAAATTCACACACTTGGCATCGCACTGCTCAATGCCGAAAGCCCCGAGGCAGTGACTACACAACAGCATGCATCATGCTGATGAAAACCACTTTGAGGACAAAGCGACGTGGTTGCAAGCTGCCAAGAGCGCGACGTTGAGACCCAGTAGGGATGGTTGACGTATCACCGCACTGAGATAATCAGACGACACTGTGTAAGTGTCACGACACCCTCGTCCTTGGAGTCGGGTGGTCTACAGCGCGGGTATCCCGTGGGTGGAAACTGGAGTTCACCCCAAATGAAGTCATAAATATGAATGCGAACAGCTGCCACCTTCACTTCCGTGGCGACTTCTTCTCGCCAGACACGCACGGCGAAACTCCAGCCTGACACTGTTTGATTTCGATTCCACCTGGCTAAGTGCAGGATTTGCTCAGAGCCCACAACCTTCCCTCCAGTCACGCAACCCTGCAGGCGCCATGTCTTGCGGCTCCAGTGAGTTCCTCTTCTCACTGCCAGATCGATGGGAAAATAACGGGTTGCGCATGGCTTTATTTTGCGTGGGCTCTGAAAAAATTCACCATGATTGTACAGTGACGAAACGAAGCTTTGCAAGATATAATGCGAAATGCGAAAGAAAAGTCGAATACGACACAAAAGAAAAACAAATTCAGGTCCTGATTAAAGATTTCTACTTACCTCACTATGTGAACACGAGACGTGGTAAGACTCGTCAAAGACGTATTTTCCGTCCGAAGAGTAGTGTGTGTAGATGAATTGTGAAAAAGAGTCTCGACTGTTGCCAGCCGTTGGGTCTTGCTCTGGAACCGTGGGAAACAACGAAGCATTGTTCAAACAACAGCGTACGCAACATAAACGGGAAACATGTCTCCCCACTTGGGTTTTTACTGGACTGAGAATAAGTAAAAGTACACTGGCTTTTATGTTGAAGATTGAAACGATAGGTTGAGGGACTGATAAATGGAAAATCCGCCTTTCGTTTTCTGTTTCATAAGTCGACTGTTCAGCCTGTGGGCATGACTGCCATTGCCGTCTTGACGTTCTGCTGTGTACGCTTCTTGGCGATGTATCATTTCATTGGGTCAGTGCTCATGTCATTTAAATTCTCTCTCTCTCTATCTCTCTTTCTTTTTCTCTCTCTTTCTCTCTTCCTCTTTCTCTTTCTCTCTCTCTCTCTCTCTCATTCACTGTGGGTTGGGGGTAAGAAATTGACCCATCGCGTCTCCTTTCGCGTTTTGTAAAAGGCAAATAACTAGGGATATTGTGACTTCCTTGCTCTTATTCTGACTAACCATTATGATTTTTTGTCATAAATGGCCTTAAATAGCCGGCAAAGGCTGAAAGGCCGTAAAACTCGATCCATGCATTCATTCACTCTCTTTCTCTCACTCTCTCTCTCTCTCTCTCTCTCTCACACACACACACACACACACACACATATGCATACCTGCTTCTCCTGGATAACTCGGCCGCTTTCGATACCATTGATCACTGTGTTCTTCTGTCTCGTCTTGAAACTGTCTTCGGCATTCGCTCCACAGCTCTTCAGTGGTTCCAGTCTTACCTCCATGACCGTACACAGTATGTGTCTGTCAACAACATATCTTCTCCTTCTTCTCCTCTGCTTTTTGGCGTCCTTCAGGGTTCGGTGCTCGGGCCAGTTCTCTTTGTACTGTACACTACTCCTCTATCAACTGTCATACAACAACACGCAGTCAATCACCACCTATTTGCAGATGACACACAACTCCAACAATCATGCAAGCCTTCAGAAATCCTAGCATTGGTACACACCTTTGAAAACTGTTCTTCTGACATCAAGTCCTGGATGTCTACAAACAAATTAAAGTTGAACGCTGAAAAAACTGAAGCCCTTCTCTTCTCTGGATCAACTGCTGTAACCCCAACTCCTCCTTCCACTATCACAATAGGTTCTAGTGGCATCTCTTTTTCTGCCAGTGCCAGAAACCTCGGTTTCATCATGGACTCTAGCATGTCAATGAAACAACACATAGCTGCAGTATGTCAGACCTGCTACTTCCAGATCAGAAGAATTAGTTCTATCAGAAAATTTCTCACAGTAGATGCTACTAAAACTCTGGTCACTTCCTGCATTCTGTCCAGATTAGATTATTGCAACTCTCTTTTGATAGGCTGCCCTGACTCTGCTCTCCAACCTCTGCAGAAAGTCCAACACTGTGCCGCCCGCCTCATTTTTAGAGCGCGTCACCGACAACCCTGCACTCCTCTCATGAAAGATCTCCACTGGCTGCCTGTTTCTGAACGTATCAAATATAAGACTGCATGTCTCTGCTACAACATCATCTCTGAATCTGCACCTGCCTATCTCTCTGATCTGGTCTCTCTGTACACCCCTTCTCGCTCACTCCGCTCTTCTGCTGACACTCGACTCCTCCGCCAAGGTCGCTTCAAGCGCAGAATTCATGGCTTTCGCTCTTTCTCATACTATGGCCCTCAACTGTGGAATTCTCTCCCTCACAATATCCGACACTCTACCTCCATCTCTTCCTTCAAATCCAAC
Organism: Theodoxus fluviatilis; assembly: GCA_034096865.1. Classification (NCBI taxonomy): domain Eukaryota; kingdom Metazoa; phylum Mollusca; class Gastropoda; order Cycloneritida; family Neritidae; genus Theodoxus; species Theodoxus fluviatilis. The sequence goes on along the minus strand of JAWQFJ010000268.1, from coordinate 17,742 downwards.
CTCAAAACCTACCTTTTTCAGCAATATTACTTGTGAATTTGTTAGAATCCTGCTGCACCCCCCCCCCTCCTCTACCCCCACGTACATCTTGACATCTGTGTAAATATTTGTATAGTATATTGTCAGTCTGACTGTGTACATCTGAATGCATGTGTTTGACTATGACTGGATGACTAAATGTATAGACTGTGTGTTGTATGTTTATTTTTGTATATGTATGTATATATGTTACGCGCTTAGAACCTCGGGAAAGGCGCTTAATAAGTATAATAAATTATTATTATTACCTCCCACCCTCACCCCAAGCCCCTAACCTCAATTATCGCTTTCACTCCTTTATTCTACTTCTCAAACAGGGTAAACTGCATGCATTCAATCTTACTGTTTTTCCTTCTTGAGCTACAAAGCTCTAATCGACTCTCTGTATACTCAGTCCGTGCTGTATTCTTCCCTTGTTAGGCTGGGGGCAGATACCTTATTTTCTCTCGCTAGACATTTTTTGGTTGATTATCAGTGCCCACATTTTTAGAAACAAAGTACACACGTAGGGCAGGAAAACGGCTCGATGTATGTACAAATCCCATTTTCTAAGTGATACAAAATAAGAAAGGCATGATTTATATATACGTTGTCATCATTTCACCCAAACTACATGCAACCCCTTACCGCAATTTTCATTATAATGTAAAACAGCCTTTGCATTGTCTGGTCTATGATCCCGTCTCAGGTCTTTCTCCCTGCACGAAGAAGCCGACTTCCCTCCACCAGAAAATTTTGTCTGACATTCTTCATCCCACACAATGGCATACTGTGTCTCATCCATCTTTTGTCTCATTCGTCCTTGCTCTTCTCTACCCAGGTACATGGCTATCATCCACCTTCTGTCTCTACTGTCCTTGCTCTTTCTTTACAGGTACATGACCATTATCCACCTTCTGTCTCACCAGTCCTTAATCTTTCTGTACAGGTACATGGCCATCATTCACCCACTGCGTCCGAGGCTGACGGGGCGCATCGTGCTGACCATCATCCTGGGCATCTGGGTGGCCTCCGTGCTCATCGCTTTGCCCAACCTGCTGTACGCCACCACCCACGCCTACCCTCTGGACACTGGCGGTTTCAGGATCATCTGCTACCTAAAGTGGCCCGACGGCGAGGCCCACTCTGGACTGTCCGACTTTATGTGAGTGATGGGTCTCTGCATAGGGTATGAAGTCCAGTTTTGAGGGGAAGGGGGGGGTGGTCGCAGGGAGTGCGAGAGAGTGAGGCTCTGAATGGAAGAGTTAATGTCTTTGTGGCCAGGTGAATGGATGAAAGACCAATGAATTCATGGCGGAATAGAGGGGTAGATGAATGACGAGAGGGGTGGATGGAGGAAAGCATGAATGCATGCGTGAATTGATAGATGGATGGATAGATGGATGAATGGATGGGTGGATGGATGAATGGAGGAATGGATGGATGGATGGATGGATGGATGGATGGATGGATGGATGGATGGATGGATGGATGGATGGATGGATGGATGGATGGATGGATAGATGGATGGATGGATGGATGGGGGGGCGGGTGGGTGGGTGCGTGGATGGTTTGGTGGATGGATGGATGGATGGATGGATTGATGGATGGATGAATGATTGCCTGGAAGATTGATGAGCGGAACGATGTACGACGTAAATGCTGACTGATGGACTGAAGAATAAAGTTTCAGCCTCTTACGTAGATGGCGACATTTAGACATTAGCCAGTCATAGTGCGTCCTCCACGAACTTCGCATTGGTATACTTCGTATCTAAATGAGGGTGCGCGCGCATCACAAGAAAGTGACGAGAGCGTAAAATCATGTCAACACAAACGATGGCAACACATGCTTCGGCGTGGATGCGTTGACCTGCATTCGATGTGTAAACTGTAGGAGCTTTCACGATCTATTAATGCATTCAACATACACCTTTGATAAATTAATGCTGTGCATGGCTTATATTTTCTTTGGATGGGTTGCTAGTATCCCGAAATAGAGCGTTTTATGAGCGAACCGGCAACACGTCGGCCTTTGAAATTTGCAAATAGTTGGCGAGTTCACCACTTGTCGTGACCTCTACGCATGCGCATTAGTTCGTCACTTTCTTGTGATGCGCGCGCACCCTCATTTAGATACGAAGTATACCAATGCGAAGTTCGTGGAGGACGCACTATGACTGGCTAATAAAAAAGTAATGCTTCGTACAATAATTTATGTTCACGAAAGGAAAAACAGCATGTACACTAGGCGGTGTTTCATTGTACTCTCATGGTAGTGATACTACTGTTAAACCCAATTATTGTGAACAGTGTTCAACAGTGGGAGGTGGACATATTTAGTGCATTTTGAATATAAGTGTCAATTTAGTGTTGATTGTGAATGTCTGCACCATATGCCACTATGGGAACATTATTAAAACGATGATAATGGCTATTGTGATGATGATGATGATGACAACGATGATAATGACAACAACGATAATGATGATGATGACAACGACGACGACTACGATGATGATGATGATGATGATGATGATGATGATGATGATGATGATGATGATGATGATGATGATGATAATGATGATGATCATAATAATAATAATAATATGTTTATTTATAAGGCGCACTTCCTCCACACAGTCAAAAAAGTACATAGTGGAGCTCTAGGCGCACACGCACACAAAAACACACACACATTATCATCACACAGTCTGAGCCAGAACATGAAACGCACACACGCACGCTATAATACAACATGCATCCTACACGTAAAGACACACACACATGCATTATTTACAAACATGAGCATGAGCCTGAAACATTCAGCAAGTACGAAATAGTTTCAATACGACTTAGAGAACAAGTGGGTTTTCAGATTTGACCGAAAGCAAGCTGCAGTGTTTGCATGACGCACTGAGAAGGGGAGTGCGTTCCAGGTGGTAGGACCCTGGTATGAAAAAGTACGCTGACCAAATGTTTTTGACCTAACGGATGGAATTTTGAAGATGCGAGTGTCGCAAGAAGAGCGAAGTTGTCTAGATGGTGTGTAGATGTGAAGGAGTTGAGACAGATAGAGAGGAGCGACAGCAGAGACAGAGTTGAAGCAGAGGCAGGAGGTTTTGTATTGGATCCTAGCAGAAACTGGTAGCCAATGAAGAGAGTGGAGGATAGGAGTAATGTGATGAGACTTTCTAACTTTACAGATGAGGCGAGCAGCAGAGTTCTGGACTCTTTGGAGCCGATCCACGAGATGCTTAGGGCAACCGGAAAGAAGGCTATTGCAGTAGTCGAGGCGTGAAAGAATGAAAGCACAGACGAGAGTTTGAGTAGCTTCTTGTGTGAGAAGATGACGAATTGCACTGATCTGTCTGATGTGCATGTAGGCGATCTTGCATGTGTTCCTGACGTGTTCTGACATATTGAGATGACAATCTAAGGTAACACCAAGGTTCCTAACTGATGGAACGAACTCCACATCACAGTCGCCAATCTTAAGAGAAGAAGGGAGGGCATTCGTGGCTGTCCTGCTTGATCTTACTAGCATGCATTCTGTTTTACTGTCATTCAGTTGAAGCTTATTAAAGGTCATCCAGTTCTTAACATCTAGAACACAGTTTTGCATGGATTCAACGGTGGGTTGGATTTGATCGAGGGTAGCTTCTTTGTAAAGCTGGTTGTCGTCGGCAAATGCATGTTGGTTTATGGAATGTGAACCTACAATGTCGAACAGGGGTTGCATGTACATGACAAACAAGACTGGTCCGAGGACGGAGCCTTGGGGGACACCAAAACTGACTGAAGAGGTGGCTGATGTCAAGTTATTTACAGATACTGTTTGCTGTCTATTTGAGATGTAGGAGTGAAACCAGGAAAGGGCCGTGTTAGTGATTCCGTAGGTGTTCTGCAGGCGAGTGAGGAGAATGGAGTGGTCTATCGTGTCAAATGCTGCGGAGAGGTCGAGTAGGGTGAGAAAACATACTTTGCTATTGTCAAGGGAGGTAAGGAGATCATTAGCTATCTTCAGTAGGGCGGTTTCAGTGGAATGGTTTGATCGGTACGCAGATTGAAGTGGGTGTAGCAAGTTGTGAGAGGACAGGTGTTCAAGAAGTTGATTGAGGACGATTCTCTCCACGACCTTCGACAGAAATGACAGGTTTGACACTGGTCTAAAATTCTTGAGATCGTTGGGGTCTAGACTAGGTTTCTTGAGGAGGGGCTTGACTAATGCTGACTTGAAAATATCTGGGAAAGAGCCTGACACTAGTGAGTCGTTGATGACGGACGTGATGGTGGGGAGAAGGGCGTCTAAACACTCTACGAGGAGGGGAGTGGGGATGGGGTCAAGTACACATGAGGTGGGGGTGGCATTAAGAATCACCTTTTTCACAGTTTCTTCAGAAACACTGTGAAATGTTGAGAGCGGATCACCCTGGAAGGAACGCTCAGTGACTGGAGGGGTGGGGGGAGACTGCTTATCAAGACTTTCTCTAATGGACTTAATTTTGCCTTCAAAGAATTCCAAAAAGCGGGACGGGAGCTCAGAAGGAGCATAAATAGTGGGGAGTAAGAAAGATTTGGTCTTACCCAGAAGCTGGTTACAGACACTGAACGATCATGATTATGATGATCATGATGATGATCATGATCACGATACCGACGACGACGACGATGATGATGTGACGATAATGGCGACGACGCAATCAGTACGTGATGATAACAAGTTCCTTACTTCAAGTAAATCGCAACGCCCTATTATTAGCTCTAGGCTGTGTAAAGTAGCGGAGGGGACAACACCTTACGTGCCTGTCAGCTAGGGAGGAGGCCTGTGGTGGGGTGCATATGAACCTACTATGTTAGATGGTAACTACGTCGTAGTTGTGTACTTCGTTGTTCACAACTTTGAGTTGTTCCCAACTACGACAGTAAGGTGTGCATGAGACGCTGCTTGGTCGCCACAACGAAGTAATGACCCAAATGAATATTTTTTATTATCTTGGGATATCCCATCTAATGCGCATGCGTAGAGGTCACTACAAGAGGTGAACTAGCCAACTCTGTGCACAATTCAATGGCGGACGTGTCTCCGGTTCGCACAGAAAACGCTATATTTCGGGATACTAGAGACCCATCCAAAGAAAATGTAAGCCATGAACAGCATTAATTTATCAAAGCTGTATGTTGAATGCATCAATAGGTCGTGAAAGATCCTACATTTTACAAATGGAATGCAGGTCGATGCATTCACGCCGAAGCATGTGTTGACATTGTGTACAAAGCTAGTTTTACCTGATACTATGAACACGATGCATTTAAAATGGAGTTTTGTTATGTAAACACTGTTCAGATTAAATTGCTTTATTTGTGTAAACGAGGAAATGCGTGTCGACGTACGCCAGGGTTTCACGAGTTTGGTGGGGAAAGTGCTCGCTGAGGCTCGAGCGAGAGCGTAAAATCATGTCAACACAAATGATGGCAACACATATTTCAGCGTGGATGCGTCGACCTGCATTCTATTTGTAAAATGTAGGAGCTTTCACGACCTATTGATGCATTCAACATACAGCTTTGATAAATTAATGCTGTTCATGGCTTACATTTTCTTTGGATGGGTTGCTAGTATCCCGAAATATAGCGTTTTCTGTGCGAACAGGAAACAAGTCCGCCATTGAATTGTGCAAATAGTTGGCTACTCAGCCGTGTTGTGATGATACAGAGCACCACGAAATGTTGGGTTGTTTCGTGGCCAACTTAGGAGATAACTACGCGTAGACTGCTTTTATGCACACCTTACTTCGCAATTTAGTAGCAAACTTCCGATTTAGTTGCCAACAACCGTGTAGTAAGTTCATATGCACCTCACCACAGTGATCCTTAGTCACGCCGCTAAGTGTGAGGCCTCTGCTCCATCGAAACCGCTGTTCTCGTGCCAAGGCTTGGTGCTCGGCTGACTGCAGTGTTGACCGTGGTGACAGAAGCATCGACGCCTGTGCAATATGTTTCTCTGGCGGTCTGAGAGGTCCAAATTTATTCCAGTAAAACCGTAGAAAAAACGAGAGAAACTTCATGAAAAGTTGTATTTTTGACATAAGTTAGATAGGAGTGGAGAGGCGCACTGTTGGAAGTGAAGTGGGGGCATGCGTGAGAGCAGGACTAACGAGCTATGGCATTCACGCCAAAACTCCATTTCGCGACGCGACGCCCAATAACAGTTTGTCATGGGAACAATTGCAATGCGCGTGCGTCCTGAGTGCAAGTCACCCCATGTTCCCATCCTTATGACAGGCAGGCGAGGGAGAGTGCCGTCCTAACTGAAACGCGTCAGGGACGGGGTGAGCGTTGAGTGCCCTATTGCGGCTCGGCTGGCGTAGACCTTCGACCCCACCGCATGTTCCGAATTCATCATCACACGAGCAGTTACGTTAAGATTGACGGTTAAGTCCATGACATTGTGTTGCGGAAATCCCCAGTTCTGCGCAAGGCTTCTGCCTAACGCAGATGAAAGGATTCATCGCTATCGCAGCGTTCCGACTTCATGTCGTTTAACATGTTGTGCTCTGTGATGTAGAGAGATGCGCCTTGAGCACCTTCCATCACGTGAAACAATGTTGCTATCTGCGTCGATGGTTTTCCTTTTTGCTTTGATTCCTAGGATAGGGGATGTACAACGTAATATGACACTCATAGGCTTCGTGCGGCAGCTGGTATCACAGTTATACACTCCTGTTTGACGTGCGGTAACTGCCACACGATATCCTCTTCACAGTCTGACTCATGGGTATAGCTTTTTCGAAGCCCGCCACATAATATGGAGCATATACGTGCTCAGGCAGCATATGTGCATCAGGGGGATGTCAAGACTGCGAGGGATCCCTGGGTACAAGTTCACACATTCTCTACTTTTGATTTACGTCTGGAGAAGAGTAGTCGGGGCGAGTTCACTTGCGTTAAGGACACTCTTGCTTCCTTTGACTTCAGTCAGTGAACCCTGTGGTGGCGGCTGTCTTTTCATACTCTCATCAGAGAGCCTCCCCTAACTGCGCAGTTAGGCTGTGCCGCTGGGAAAACTGCCGTCGCTCTTTCAGGCCAGAGTCTGCCTGTGAGGATGAAGTCGTCTGGTCACGCTTGCAGGCGTCAGTTTGCTGAAAGATCTATCTGTCTAAGAAATGGAAGGGCCGGTGCTGACACAAAAACCCAAAGTAATAAACATGTTGGACCGGTTACCGCTTTCCCTGCCCCAGACGATACGTGTTCTGAATGAGTCTTTTGTAGCGCCTTCAACGCATCTGACCTCCACGTACGTACTTTATGGACGATCAAATCAAGAACGTCTGCATAGTTGAGCGTGGAAGCCCTTATCGATCACGACTTCGATCAAGAAGTCAAAGGTCCTCTGTGCTTCAAGGGCACCTAGAATGCTTCCCAGGATCTTGAGGGTTTCCTAGTGCCCGAATAGACTTGCATTGTGAGGGCGTTTTGTGCGAACCTTTTTGCTGCGCTGAGAACGTAGCACGTGGCATTCATTCAACCTCAGGGCGAGTAAAGACATCATGAGAGTCTTGACGACTTTGTCGGAAATATGTTGCTGCTGGTAGCAAGAAGCGTGCTGCAAGCCGCTTTGACCGTATATTTCCTCCGTGAAGCGTGAAGAACCTTCACTTGAGCCTCTTCCCATGGTCAGCGTCATCTCTGACCTAGGAGAGGAGAGTAGAATGAGGCCGCACAAAAAAACATCTCACGTCTATCGACACCTGCCTTTTCTCTCCTCCCAACGTCCATTGTGAAGCGACTGGCATTGCCTGCTGCACATGCGCCCACACGCACCACTGGACCAGAGGAACATAGACAAAAAAAACTGCTGCTTTTCTGCAACAGGAGAAAAAAAATAATGGACGTCACAAGTGTGACTCCCGGAGGTGCTCATCTTGCCACTTTTGCGGAGAGAGAGAGAGAGAGAGACAGACAGACAGAGAGAGAGAGACAGACAGAGAGAGAGAGACAGACAGAGACACAGAGAGAGATACAGAGAAGGAGAGAGATGGAAAGAGAGAAACAGAGAGAAAAACAGATAGAATGAGAGAAAGACAGAGGGAGAGAGAAATACACACACAAACACACATTCATATTTGCACACACACACAAACACACACACACACGCACACACACTCACACACACACACACACACACACACACACACACACACACTTAAACACACACACACATTAACATACAGAGACAGATAGACATGCAGATATACATGCGTACAAATAAACACACAGACAGACGCACAGACAATGGTCAATAGAGACCTTCTTGTCAGGTTAGAACAATATGGCAGCTGTAGGGGACGTTCAGTCTTTGCCGATCTCCCCATCAAGGCCAGTACACCCTAGAATCAAGGAAAATCCCAGGACAGAAAGAGCGCCGCACATTCCCGTCTCAAGATAATTTGGGATGAGCTGACCTATTTGACAAACTGATTGTCAGTAACCACACATCAATCATAACTTCAAATAATGACTTTGTACGCGTTCTGGAAAATCCTAGGTACAATCATATTTTCCCTAGATTCTTAACAATTTAATTTACCAGTCAATATAAATGCAAGGATAAAGAGCAAACTGAGAAGTTCAGAAGGAGGAAAAACGAGAGAGAAAGCCTTCGAATGGACAAAGAATCGTGTTTACTCCGCGTGGAAGACATCTCACAGTTTCCAGGCTGTTGCTTGGTCATTTGACGAGCTGTTTGTATGGCATGAGAGGCCAGAATTCAGATCTGACCGCCATGCCTTCATTTGCTGCACCCTCCCCTTGTCCCTTACACATACGCCCACTTCCTGCCCGCCACTAGTGACATAAATCCACTCTGTCTTCAATCTCAATTCTAGCCTGGCAGTGATGTCTCAGAAAAGTTACTTCTCGATTGGCAATCGCCACATATCTGACACAGTTGCTATAAAAATCGAATTCAACGAAACCTGAAAATGAAAATGCCCTTGTAAGCTGAGCACGGTCAACGATGTTTGAAAAGACCAAAGTGAACTGAGAGATAACTTTGATCTTACTAATTAAGACCTAAGGGTGATAAATTTACCCTTTGGCAGAGTGAGGCAAGCAGGAGAATGAAAGGCGGACTAACGGTTTTACGACGTGCCAGCTGTAGAGATAACATGGCGTAGCGTCTGCAGGCAAGCAGCAAACGGCGCGATCTAAAAATAGATAAGCGAGTGACGTCTACCAACTTCCGGGGACATCCCTTAGCGTGCGTCCCCATTGCTGTGCTGCAAGATGGTTCGACACTGCTCCTGGGGAAAATGCAACAGCGATTCAAGATACAAGCAAAAAGACCACATGAAAGGAGTATTTTTTATAATGATGCCCGACCCACTTGTTGAATCGGAGAAATTCAATCGATGGGTGCATTTGTGCAGGCGAATACACTTCAAAGTAAAGCCAAGCAGCTCCTAGGCACGATGGAGACAGTTCATTTGTTCAAAGCATTTCGTTGGTGGCAATGGACCTACAGAAATGAACCCGGATCCACTCCCTGCTCATTACACGGAACAGCAGGTGAGTTTTTATTATGATAGATCGCAATTAGGAGCTCCGCATCACACGGAATAGAAGATTTATGAAGCCTCCGTGCCGAACAGAGCGTTTTCGGCGTTCTTTCATTCCTTCAGCTGTTCACAACGCGGACTTACACTATGGATATATCTACAGGGTTAAAGAGTAAAGCGACGGATATGCATTATTGCATACATAAGGCTACACGAATGATTTCGGTGGGGTTTATAATATATTAATTATTGTGTGATGAGCGGGAGCCTGCGAGAGATCGACCGTACAGTCATGACAAGACGTATATATATATATATATATATATATATATATATATATATATATATATATATATATATATATAATTCAATAAACAACTTCATGGTGGAATAATACATAAGTTTATGGTAATTCACGTGTAAAGAAATCGTTTTAGTGTTGTCAATTTTAGCAGCAGTACAGAAATAATTTAATCTATTGTTTTGCCCGGCTTGATAACGCTCTGCACTAAAGACGCGCGTTCCACCATATGTGACCCTCCACCACGGAATGAGACGCTTTGTCCCTGGAACCATTCGGCGCTAGCACTGGAAATAGGTACAAGGGGTGTGGGTTGTCGATTTTGAGTTTTTGGTTGTTTCTGGTTCAGTAATCCTTTATCTACAAGTTTCTGTAAATATTTTAGTAAAATTCACTTCCAAAGTTAGTAAAAACTGGGTTTAATAAGCACTACCCGTCCGAGTTTGGCAAAGCAATCGTGCAAAAATCAACACTTTTTACTACCTGTCACCCCTCTATTTTTTGAGTGGACCCATTGATTTACACATGATTGTGTGGAGAGGTCTTTGTTACCAAGAGTACGATTGGTTGGTTTCAAATATAAAGCCAATTAGAAGGCTGAAAACAATAATCCTGAGGGGACACCTTTGTAAACAACACGTTACCAAGGCTGGGGTTCCGCGCCGTGATTGGCCAAATGCGTGCACGTGACGTCAATCGGCCAACCAGCGCGAGGCTTTTATTCAAGATGGCGTCCCATAACGTGTCTGAATAAAATTTAATTGTTGTCAAAGCTTTGAATTCCGCTCGAGATTCTAACATTACGGACCACGGAGATAGTGAACAGATAGAAAGTTTAATCCGAGACTACTTTACAACACCTGCATCAGAGGAAGATGGCTTCAGCGACGATGACGAGGAAAGTGGTAATGAAGTGAGTGTTGGTTTGGGTGAGGAAGGATTCGAAGGTGAAGATAGTGCACAGAGTGACAGTGACAACGACGATCAACCACTGGTTGCTGAATGTGATGTGAACAATAAACAGTATCATGCAACTCAACATCCTGATGAGGAAAGGCGAAAGGTGGAGGGATTTGACTGCAGATGCAAAGTCAAGAAGGTTGAGGGTTCTACGGAGTCAACAAAGTATGGTTGCATTGCACAGTTTTCTGATGATGAGGTGATGGCAAGAAGACTGGACATGAAGGAGTTCTCAGAAGGTAACTATTCATACTTACTCTATGCTGAAATATTTTTCATTAGTGTTTAATTTGAATTTCATCGTGCAAGTTCGTAAAATTCGTTAGTGATAGCTGTTACCAAGAGAGGTGAAAGATAGCAGAAGCAATATTATTCTTGATAAACAGTGTTTTACTGTTGTTGTCTATTCTGTAGTGATCGCTTGCCTACAGCTTAGGCCTACAGTTCAGACTAACATTTATTTAATTTTGAATGGCATAATGAATTGTGTCCACATTCAGGGATCTCGCTCAGATTTTTGCTTACTGGTAATCCCCCTCAACCTAACTCCAGCCTCCCAGCAAGAATCGGTTCCAGTCACGTTACTACCGGTAATGAGTACGTGTTCAAAATACATGCTTACTATTATTGTCATTCAAAGTGTAAGAGTATTCATGTACACTACAGGCTCTGAACATCCACGAAGAATTCTTGCTGAGTTGTTGTTACAATCGGTGCTTGCTGCTTTCTCCCGGTCGTCGGGATCGACAGCTAAACGAAAATCATCAGTTCCCATTGTGGCGTATAAAAAGTATAACAATCACTGTGCACCCCTCCCACCCACCCCACCCCACCCCCATACTTTACTACACAAACAGTTTAGTGTAATCTCATATCACATAGCATTTTGTTTTGTGTTTCTTGGACCTGTGCACATTAGCACTGATTTTAACATTATTATGAATAGGCTTTTGATCAGTAAGCCATTGTGACAATTTAGCCGTGAACGTACATTTTCGTGTATTTTCTGAAACAATGTTGACAATAAATTACTTTATGTTTCAAACTGAAAATTTGTGTGTTAGTTGTTTATGTTATGTCGTATGACTGTGCCAAATTTCAAAGAAATGCATGCATGGTTGCTAAGGAAACTGTTGTGCTGAAGTTTCAAAACTTTTATTTCAAATTTTCTCAGAAACACATTTTCGAGGGTGGGTATATACAAATACCTGTAACTCGGAGACTAATTGTCCGATTTTCAAACGGTTTGCACCATTGTGATTGCCATTTAAAATACTTTCAGATAGAGTAAAAAACTGAAAATGGCCCAGGGGGACAAAGCGACTCATTCCGTGGTGGAGGGTCACATATACATAGCTCCCCGCTCACTCTCCACTCCAGAGAGTTTATAGCACTATTACTTGTATTAGAACAAACTCTGCCCTGGAGATACCGGGAGGGAGAATTCATGCGGATGAGATTCAAATCACCAAGTTGACAAGTACTTAAAGTAGCTTTCAAAAGTGTTGTCCTTACCAGTGAAGGTTAGTACTGCGTATTCAATTAATTTGCAAGTAAATGTATGTGGCTATGAGTGTGTCATTCTCGTTAAATCGTATTTTAGAACTGCATATATCATGCGTGCCCGTTTTCCAGATCATCCATGCAGTTGATTATTTACACTACTACCCGCCAAGCTGCAAATTTGAATTCACTTCTTCGGTTAACTGAATTGCTAAATTCTATACGAGAAGTAACGGTGATTGCGATGTTGGCTTATTTCAGTGTTAAAAGGCTGGAGTTAGTCAACTATGGGATTCCATTGCCGAGAAAAGCACTGAATATGTACGTTGCTCTTGCAAAAACGCAGTTTCAAATAAGGTTTTATTATCACGTACGTCACCAGTGATGCGCACGTGCGTGCGTGACAACCACTCGCACTGGGTAAGATGTCTTTGCGAGGCTTTGTCAGTTTGTGTGAACAAACGTCATTTGCACACGCCTTCTCCGATCGAATGCTGTCCCCGGAAGTAGTGCCACCGCCGGAAAGTACCGAACGTGACGTCACGCCGAAGTGAACGCGGGTTTACAGACGCTACGCTATAAGACAGACCTACCGATCGACCGACAGGCAGACACAGACACATGCATGCACACAGGCAGATTTACATGTGTACAGGCATGCAGGAAAAGCAAGACAGGCGGACAAAGAGACTTGCAGCAAACATATAAAGACCCCGTACAAAGATTCAGATGGAGAGAAAGACAGACGGACGTACACCAACATAATTAGATAGAATGGCTTTAGTTCAGAGCAACCAGGCAGCACTATCAAGAGCATTCCGACGACCTTTCCACTGGACATCCGAGAATTCAAAAACGCATCAGGACGTTTGTGAGAGATTCGACCGTTAAGAGGAGATCTCATTCAAGGGGGTGTATTCTTTGCCGAGGACTCAATGATACGCCAATGAATCCCTCAGAGTGACAGTAAATTTGACAAAAAGAGATCCCAGTGCGAGGCATTTTCGATTAAATGCATTTCCCTCGATCGGCCTAGACAAAGTCAAAGGCCGGGGTCCCACAGGACTTTCTCGGGCTCTTGCGAGAGGGTCTTTCGGAAGCAGGGCTTAGAGGCTGAGTAGGTGAAGGGGAGAGGGTTTTGAGGGGAGGGACTGGGTTTGAGGGGAGTGGGGGATAGGCGGGAAAGGGGACGGTCAGAGGAGGTAAATAATCCCGAGAGACCCAAGTGACGCTAGGTGGCGCCTCACGCTGACTCACCATCCGTCTTGCCTTCTTTGGTAATGGCGGCAGCGCAATGGCTAAACCCTGCGACCATGCCCCTGACTGAGAGTCCCTTGGAAGCTCTGGCTAGGAGAGCCAGATTGCCGACTGCAGAGCCAGTCACGGGTGACAGAAAACTTTACTGCCCACGCACAACACTCATCTGCCAAGCTTCCATCCCATCGCTTGCAGCGCTGAGATTATCTGAGCATTGCCATCTATATCAGTGCAGCCTTTACTGTAAGGTTTAAAACTGTTTTGTTGCTCCGTAATGTGGTTTGCAACACAACTTCTCCAAGTCGTGACATTGCTCCGACTTGGTTATGTTAAGAAGAATAGATAACCTTACAATATCCAACCTCTTAAAAAAGGATTTGAACGAATGCAATAGAGTAAAGATTTTGAGAGTGTACCTTTCGTTTCAGGAAGCATATCGTAATTAAATAACACTAGTAGATGCAATTCTAATTGCTTTTGAACCAAACACGCGTCTTCGTGGCCTTGAATCTGTGTGACATCTGCACCTTCAACTGAATTGGCATAAAAGAAATCCCTATGGACCAGCGCACAGGCTTTGATCATCGCTATCACTGCGGGGGTCGTTGCATCCGATTGATTCCAGTTATTCATAGCTACCTAACTCTTCACAACGCTGACGATGCCAAGCCTCTGAGACCACGAAGCTGATCGAAGATGCGACCCTCAGATAGCAGGGATTCAAAGGAGGCAACTCGCTGATAGGCACTCTTAGAACCAATCTAAACAGGAACGGGGCTCGGTCGCCAGAGAATGGATGCTTCCATTGGGAAACGTTGTCTCGTTAGCATGGCGGATGGGCGCTGGGCGGGTAGCACGTCGCGAGTTCGAGGTTTTCTTCCAGTCAGCCTTGTCCCCGTTGGTTTACTGTCTCCCTCCAACCTCTCCCCAATTCTTCTCGTGTCACGCTTTTAACCCCTACCCCACCTCACCCCCTACCCACCCACCGTCCACCCCCCACAGCTGTGAGGGATCTGGCCTGTGAGGGTTTCCCTACATCAAAGCAATCAAGATAGAAGGAGCGCAGAACTGATTGATGGAGGTGGGGATTTGTCTTAGGTTCTTCTCGCTACCAGGCGCTATGGCGCCATTTGAGATAGGCTGTGGCTGGGGGTACTTTGGCCAGAAAGGGTGATGCTACTAGGAAGGTATCCAATGGTAAACAGTGGCAAATTTTGCTGGTGTGTTGTCTCATGAACGAGAGAGGCCTCTCGTGGCTAACCCGATTTGGCTCAACCACTCCTCCTCTCCGCTACAACACATCTTTGTCTGGAAAACTAGGCTGATAGGATTATGCGAGAAATTAATGCTTGCCGCACACAATGCGCATAAACGGCGAAGATTCCCCGGCCCCGATGAACCTCATATCATTTGTCACGCCTATTTCGTGAAGCTCCGGTGAAATATGTGCTCTGCAGAGATATGTTTACCCGACTGGGATTTCGTGTGTCCGCAGCGTTTTATTTTAAGCTTGTGCATTACAGACAGACTCAAAGAAGGAGACACAGAGACAGACATAGGGACAGAAGCAAACACACAGACAGCATACAGGCAGGCAGGCAGATAATTAGACAGATAGACACACACAGAAGCAAACAGGCAGGTAGACAAGCAGGCGTGCAGGCAGACACACGGACCATCAGACAGGCAGTCACGTATGCATGCACACAGAAAGACAAATATCCAGACAGACAAATGAAAAAAATACCAAGCGATCAAACAAGCGATCAAACAACAGCCAGCCAACCAATCAATCAACCAAATAATCGACTGAGCAACCAATCCATGCACCCATCCACCGACCAAAGACACAAGTTTTAAAGTACAAAGTCAAAACTAACTCAGGCAATATCAGAAAGGAACTGGTGACGACAAAATTTACTCAAACTTGCAGCTTTATCAGTATTGGAAAGAAAGTGTGAGTGCGTGTGTGTGCGTGTGTGTGTGTGTGTGTGTGTGTGTGCGCGCGCGCGCGCGCGTGAGTGCATGTGTGTGAACTTAAAACCTCTTCACAGAGGTGACATTCAAACTGATAACAACTAAGTTAAGTCAAACTTGAAACTTTTTTTATAAGGCCCACAGAAAAATAAGGCACGACGCTCACTTTAGGTCTCATCACAGCAGGTTGGCGTGCAAAGAGACAGCGGCAAAATAAAACATGAAACCACGCATGCATCTCCATCTTGCTCGCCTCTCGGACAAGGGAATAGGTATTGGTCCACGATCCATCATCCACGCCAGCAGTAAGCTCGACTGTCCAAGCAGGGGTCCTGAGAGGACGTGCGGACTGGAGATGGGCAGTAGAAGCACAAAGCCCAATTTTGCAGCTTGTCAGACCCATTCATCACACGTCTCCCCCAGATGAACAATGGAGACGAAGATTCAAGGACAGCACCCCTCCGTGAGATCTAGTCTCGTGCCTGGACCGTCTTGGCAGAAACTGTAGAATCAATCTTCTCACCCGTGAAAACAAGATGAAAAGTGCGCTGTTCTCCTCGCTTATCGAAGAAACTGCTGTTACGTGGTTGTCTTCCTCCTCGCCATTCATTCACTGTCATCTTCCTCTAGTTCTATTCTCGTTCCTTCCCCGACTGAACCGTGACCTTCTCCTGCTGTTTCTCACGTTCCAGCTCCTACATCTCCTCCTGCTCCTGTCTTCCCTGATATCTTTCTGTTTCATCACTCTCCCTCTTTCCCTCTCTTTACACGCTCCTTCCATCTTCGTTTTCCTCACCTTCTTTCTCCTTCTTTTCTTTCATCTCCCCCTCCTTCCTCCAAATGTATCATGATGCTGGGGAATGTAGCTATACATATTATTAATCACGCTGAACGTCGTCACTTCTCAAACCAATGCCGATCAGACCATCTCATTCACGCCAAACGCGCTGAAGAGGAAATACTGTTACCATTATGGTTAGATGCACTCGATGCCCCTCTTATCGGCTGAAACTCAAGGTCGCCAGGCTTCTGGGGCCTGCTCCAGTGGTTCAACCTGGGCCGACCCAATCTGTTAAAAGAGACAACGAGGGAGTTCGGCACAGGATCATTTCATTCACATCCAAACGTGCGCTCGATACCCTGGAGGGTCGAGCCCAACACAAGCCTAACAACGAACGTCGCCAAGCCCTGTATTCTACCCTAAGGAACCACACTACACCTATCTCCTAATTAAACACAGAAATCAGCATCTTGCCCTCTCCCATAATTTTTTTTTACCTGGCTTAGTACCGCATGCTTATAATTCATTAATAAGATTTTTAATTATCGACAGTTAATTAGCGACATCAACCACGGCCAACCATGCGTTAATTTTGTAGCAAAGATGAACTTGCTATACTTTGGAAGGCAGGCCTAACCTTCTAACTGAAATAACTGTTGAATGAAAGCATATTCTGAGAGTTTTCGGTGGATCTCTGACCACATTAGTCAACATCAGCATTTTGTCTGATTAAGCTGGATTTCACCCCCAGGAAAGTGTGTGGCAAAGTCACTTATACTGGACAAGTAAATAAACTCATAGTCTAAGGACGTTGCAAACTGATGACAAGAGGTGTCGCTCACGGTCTCTTTTCAGAGAAAGTTTGACAATGGCCATTGCGTTCAAAGACATCAGAGAAAGAGTGTCGACGCTAGACGACTTCAATGACCTTCTAAGAAAACTGTGTACACGGCGGTGCCCTCTATCGTCCACGCATAAGTGTCTGACCTGCCCTCAGAGCTACCAGGACCACTAGTTACAGGGCTTTCAGATGCTCAGAATCCTGGCTGTGGCAGAGACTTCCCTAGGAAATTCGGCAGACGGAGGCTGTCATCCTTCGAGAGAATACTAAAACTTCACTGCTTTGCTCTGTTACACTGTAAAGCGCTGTTAAGCAAAATTCTGGAAACAGGCCCCAGGCAGGGTTTGTTGGTTGTTGTTTTTTTGCTACACATACATATGCATACAATAGAAGATCATCGTAGAACGCATTACTGTGGCACGCTGCTATGGCCATCAGAAGCACATCCATCGGCATTCACATCAGCCTTGTACAGCACATTCTGAGAAGAGAAGATAGATTGGCCGGAGATAAGAAGGAGAGGAGACCCAAGCACTAAAAGATG